>JAKSZT010052260.1:0-21154 GCA_026826555.1 Tolypeutes matacus | reverse complement strand
TGGATGGGATTATCCTGCCTGCAGCTGCAGACTCTCTCCATTCCCTGGGATGGCCGTTGTCCATCATCATCTCCTCGCCAGGTGACTTGGGTGAGCCCATTGAGCTGTAGAGTAGGAGTTGCAGCTCCACCAAGATTCCAGGCACAGCTGGCACATGGGCAGGCCAAAAGTTTAAGTCGCTGGACTTACACCTAGAAACTCCAGCACCACATATGGGTTTGAATAGAAGGGACTGATGGATGATGTGCAGGGAGGACTTATTTGAGTCCAAGTCTGTCATTCTCAGGAGCACAGATTCCAAAGTATAGCCCACTGATAAGGCATCAATCTCTGGAGCTATCCCCCCTTATATAGGACCTGGGTGTCTCCAGAGCCCTCAGGAGCCCCTCTGTGTGGGGTGATATCCACTTTGGTGTCCTAGGAGATCCTACTGAGGTGTGCGTAAGCGTTACCTCTGGGATGACCTCCTGCCTCTCTTTGAAGTCTCTTAGCCATAGGAACTCATTTATCTTTACCTTTTTCCCCTTTTATTCAAGGTCTTTTTCCAGTCATATTGCCAGTTGGCACTTGGTTAATCCTTTGATGCCAAGGAGGCTCATCCCCAGGAGTCATGTCCCACGCTGGGGGGAAGGTAATGCATTCATATGCTGAGTTTGGCTTAGACAGAGGCCACATTTGAGCAACAAGGAGGCTTTCAGGTAGCAACCCTTAGGCACCCCATAACAGTAGGCTAAGTTCAATTACAAGAGCAAAGACTCATAAGGCTAGTTATCAATAGCAAGAACCCATTAGTGGACCATCCTCCTTTGCCAGACACTGCCCCTGCACTTGGGGGACTGTTGTTGCTCCTTTGGAGAATGTGACAGAACTCTCCAGGCTGGAAATTCACTATTCTAACATTTATTGAGTGATTCTCCACCCACTGTGACCATGCCCCATCCTTTGATCATTTGAACAATTTTATATATCTTTCATGTATATCCAGGTGAACTTCCTCCCATGAAACCCCTATCCCAGATGCCCCCCACCAATGATTATCTGCTGCCCCCATTGTAACCCTTCTGTGATGTAAACCTACCTTGAAGATGAAGCCCATATAATAGCCAAATACAATTAATAGGAAAATGAAATAATAATGATAAGTTTAAATGTAAGAGATAAAATACATGGAAACTCAAAAAAAAACACTCAAAATAAAATAAAATTAAAGGATTGGGATATTCAAAAAAAAGGGAAAAAACAAAAAAATTAAAAAAAAATTTTTTTAAACATTTTTCCTTTTAACACTGCATTATCAGATGTCCAGTCTATACTGTAGCACCATCCCCCTCTCACTCCCAGTGTCTCCCAAATTATCATTTAATTTTCAAAGAAGTTTTAGGTCACAGCAAAGTCACACACAGAATACTAGAGACTCTCATATACCCAACCTCTTCCCCCTTTCCTCACCCCATATTAAAATCTTTTTGTATGTGGCTGGTAACATTGTTATAACTGTTATACAGATTGTGAAACATAGCTAATAAACATTGCCAATGGTTTACAGAATAGTTTACAATTTAGATGGCACAGTTCAATAATTTTTTATGATATTTACCATGTCCTGTGTCCATCACTGTAAGGTAATGAAAAATATTTCCCTTGACCACTAAATACCCTGTTTGATCTTTTCTGTTCCTTCCTCCCCATCCCCCTGGGACACATGACAATCCCCCTGCCTTGACTCATAGGATAACAAGATTCACAGTTACATGCAACAAGAGGTCTTGACATGCTCATTTTCCTCCCCCATTAGGATCCACCCTTGCTCCTAAGAGATGCCCACCTGTCTGGTTCTGGGTGAATTGGTCCTCCCAAAGACGGGGGTCCATCTCCTTCCCACTTCCCATGTGGGTCTCCACTCCCCGACAGGATGAACACTCACACACTCCCCAGAAGCCTACTCCAGATCGCCCCATCCCGAATGCCCCCCAACCTACACCCTAAACCAGTGACACTACCTTGTCATATTGCCACAAGAGCATTCCCACTCCTGCACTTTCAACATCATACCCACAAATTCTGTGTTCCCTGGTTCCTCTCTCATCTCTCCTCCAGTATCCTGGGTATTCTAACTCACCCTTCCTAATCTACCCACTTGTCAACCCTGCACCACCAAACCCAGTAATATCACTACCCACCTGTCCTATTCTTCAATATGCAACTATACTCTAACACTTTACCATAGATTATGTCCATATGGGTGATGGCTCACAACCTTCTCTTTTCTTTCTCTCCCTTGCTAACCTATCTTTCAGCCAATGGTTCTCAGAGACTGCTCGCTTTCCTCAATTCAAATCATTGAGGTCATATACTGTTCATCCTTCAATGCCTGGCTTGCTTCACTCAACATAAGGTCTTCAAGATTCATCCATGCTATTCCATGTGTTAGCATTTTATTCCTTCTTACAGCTGAGTAATATTCCATTGTATGTATGTACCACATTATATTTATCCATTCATCTGTTGATGGGCACTGAGGCTGAATCCAACTTTTGGCAGTGCCAACAATGCCACTATGAACATTGGTGTGCATATATCTGTTCGTGTCTTTGCTTTCAATTTTCTGGGTATATACCCAGCAGTGGAATCACTGGATCATACGGAAGATCTATTGTTAGTTTTCTGAGGAACCGCCAAACTGTCCTCCACAGTGGCTGGACCATTCCACAATCCCACCAGCAGTGGATGAGGGTTCCTATTCCTCCACATCCTCTCAAACACGTATAGTCTGCTGTTTTTTTAATAGCTACCATCCTGATGGGTGTTAGATGGTATCTCATTGTAGTTTTGATTTGCATTTCCCTAATAGCTAGCTATATGGAGTATTTTTTTTCACGTGATTTTTAGCCATTTGTATTTCTTCCTTGGAGAAGTGTCTTTTCAGGTCATTTGACCATTTTTTAAATGGGTTGTTTGTCTTTTTAGTTTCAAGGTGTAGGATTTCTTTATATATGCAGGATATTAGACTCCTATCAGATATATGGTTGCCAAATATTTTCTCCTATTGGGTAGGCTGCCTTTTCATTTTCTTAATAACATCCTTTGAGGTGCAGAAGTTTTTAATTTTGAGGAGATCCTATTTATCTATTTTTTCTTTTGCTGCTCGTGCTTTGGGTGTGAAGTTCATGAAACCATTTCCTATTACAAGGTCCTGTAGATGCTTCCCTACTTTATCTTCCAAGGTCTTTATGGTTTTGGCTCTTACATTTAGATCTTTGATCCATTGTGAGTTGATTTTTGTGTAAGGTTTGAGATGGTATTCCTCTCTCATTCTTTTGGATATGGATATCCAGTCTCCATGTACCACTTGTTAAAGAGGCCATTCTCTCCCAACTGAGTGGGCTTGGTGGCTTTGTCAAATATGAGATGACTGTAAATGCGAGGA
The DNA here is from genome assembly GCA_026826555.1 of Tolypeutes matacus. Taxonomy (NCBI): domain Eukaryota; kingdom Metazoa; phylum Chordata; class Mammalia; order Cingulata; family Chlamyphoridae; genus Tolypeutes; species Tolypeutes matacus. The sequence goes on along the minus strand of JAKSZT010052260.1, from coordinate 17,727 downwards.
TCTATATCAGAACTCTCAATTCAGTTCCATTGGTCAATATGTCTATCCTTGTGCCAATACCATGCAGTTTTGAGCACTGTAGCTTTGTAGTATGTTGTAAAGTCAGGTAGTGTGATACCTCCAAGTTCATTTCTCTTTTTCAATATGTCTTTGGCAATTTGGGGCCTCTTACCTTTCCAAATATATTTTGTAGTTAGTTTTTCCAGTTCCTTAAAAAATACAGTGCTGATTTTTAATGGGATTGCATTAAATCTGTTGGTTTATTTGGATAGGATAGACATCTTGATGATGCTTAATCTTCCTATCCATGAACAGGGAATATTCTTCCATTTATTGAAGTCTTCTTCGATTTCCTTTAACAGTGTTGTGTAGTTTTCTGTATATAAGTCCTTTACATCTTTAGTTAAATTTATTCCTAGGTATTTGATTCTTTTAGTTACTATTGTAAATGGTATTTTTTTCTTGATTTCCTTTTCAGATTGCTCATTATTGGTGTACAGAAATGCTATTGATATTTTAGCATTGATCTTATAGCCTGCTACATTATTACTGAACGCCTTCATATGTTCTAGAACCTTTTTTGTAGATTTCTAGGGCTTTCTACGTACAGGATCATGTCGTCTACAAATAATGAAATTTTTACTTCTTCTTTTCCAATTTGGATGCCTTTTATATCTTTTTCTTGCCTCAGTCCTTGAGCAAGGACTTCTAAGACAATGTTAAATAGGAGGGGTGATAGTGGGCATCCATGTCTTGTTCCTGATCTCAGAGGGAAGGCTTTTAGAATTTCACCTTTGAAGATGATGTTAGCTTTGGGTTTTTCATATATCCCTTTATCATATTCAGAAAGTTGCCTTCTATTCTTATTATCTTCATAGCTATCTGGACTTAATTTTTAAAGTTTCAATAGCCTCTTAATCTGATTAAATTAAAAGTTGATTTAATATTCTTTCCTCTTTCTGCAGTAATTCTATTTCACTGGCAAATCTCTTTTGCCCAGCTTTTAAAAATCATTATTCACATGATGCAGGAAAGTCAGGCGTATTCTTGTGGGATTTCTCAACAATGGTGGCAGCATATGATTACTTTGGTCAGCCTCACTGAAGTGAATTTTTAGGATCAAAATTTCCTTTGACCTGTTCTCCTTATTCTGTGAGGCAGATGGGGAAATGTTTCTGCAGTGGATGTTCATGCAGGGCTTGCTGGTAACCCCATGGCTTTTGGCATTTTTATTTCCCACTTTGCCCCAGCTGAGTCCTGAGCTGGAAAAAATAATATGTATGCATGTATGCTTCGCCTGTTAATGGATATTTGGATTGTTGACAATTTTAGATTATTATGAATAAAGCTGCCATGAATATGTAAGTATCTTTGTGAAATGGATTTTTTTCCATTTCTATTTTGTACACTTAAAAATGACATTGCAACTTTATCCTGTTAACATGTGAGAGTTCCAGTTGTTCCACATACTCACAAATTCTTGAGATTGATAGTATTTTAATGGTAGCTAATCTAATGTGCTTCTAGTGATATTTCATTTTGATTTTAATCTTCATTTCTCTGATAACTATGTTTTTCATCTTTTTATATTTATACTGTCCATTTATATAACATCTTTGTGAAGTACCCATTTGTATTTTTGCCTCTTTTTAATTGTTTTTTGTCTTTTATCAAATTTTAAATGTCTTTTATAAATGTTTTCTCTCAATTTTTGACTTGTCTTTTGAATTTCTTAACATTATGTTTTGAAAAAGGCAGTGTTAAATGTAATCAATTCCAATTTATAATTTTTATGATTATTTCTTTTTTAACTTTTTATTTTGAGTTAATTTCAAACAGAGACACTGCAAAAATAATAAAATAATGTATGGAACACTTCACGAATTTCTGTGTCTTTCTTGCACAGGGCCCATGCTAAAGTTCTCTGTACCATTCAGATTTTAGTATATGTGTTGCCAAAGCAAGCATGGTTCCTTCTTTTTTTGACCTAAGAAATCTTTGCTTATCCCAAAGGCACAAAGCTTTTTAACTTCTGTTTTCTTCTAGATATTTTATAGCACTCATATTTAGAAGTTAGATCCATTTCAAGTTAAATTTTGTGTATTGTGTGAGATAAAGTTTGATGTTCTTTTTCTCCATACCGATATCCAGATTTTCAAGAACAATTTATGTAAAAACTATGCTTTTTCTATTTTATCATCTTTGCTAAAAATAAATTGAGCAGGCCAAAAATTTCATGAAAATATGCTCAACATTATTAACCATCAGGAAAATGCAAATCAAAACTACAATGAGGTACCAGTTCACACCCATTAGAATGGCTGCTACCAAAAAACAGGAAAAAATGAAAAAATAATAAGTTTTGGAGAGGATGCACAGATAAAGGAACTCTCATCCAATGCTGGTGGCAATGTAAAATGGTGCAGCAATTGTGGAAGGCAGTTTGGTGGTTCCTCAGAAAGCTAAGTATAGAACTTATATGACTGGGCAATCCGACTATGAGATATATACCCAAAAGAATTGAAAACAGGGACACAAACAGATACTTGCGCATGGATGTTGATAACACATTATTCATAATTGCCAAAAGCTGGAAGCAACCCAAGTGTCCATCAACTGATGAATGGATAAACACAATGTGGGGTATACATACAATGGAATACTATTCTGCCATATAAAGGAATGAAGTCCTGATACATGTGACAACATGGATGAACCTTGAAGACATCTTTTTGAGTGAAATAAGCCAGACACAAAAGGACAAATATTATGATCTTACTGTATTGAAATAATTAGAATAAGCAAATCCATAAACTCAGGAATCTAGAATACAGGTTATCAGGGGATAGAATGAGATAGGGAATGGGAAGTTAAGGCTTAAAATGTACAAGGTTCCTATTTGGAATGATGAAAATGTTTTGGGGATGGTTGGAAATGATGGTAGCAAAACATTGTGAAAGAAATTAACATTACTGAAATATATAACTGAATGTGATTAAAAGGGGAAATGTGTACATTGTAACAGAATAGAGATTTAAGGAAAAGTCCATGGAATTACACTACACAAACAGTGAACCTTAAGTTAAACCATGGATTATAGTCAATAGTATAATTATAAGAATGTGCTGTCATAAATTCTAACAAATGTTCCACATAAATGCAAGGTGGTAGGGGGTGGTATATAGAATCTTGTTGTATTAGTCAGGGTTCTCTCGGGCAACAGAATCAACAGGAGATATCTGTCAATAATATGAGATTTTGTAAGAGTCTCTTACGTGACCATAGGGATGCACAAGTCCAGGTTCTGCAGGCAGGCTGCAAGCCAGGGACTCTGATGAAAGTCCTATGAAAGGTCCTTGATGAGTTTCTGGGAGAAGTTGCCTGTCCAAGGATGAGCTGGGAAATTCTCTATGAGTGTTGAAATCACTTCCCTTTTTAAGGCATTTAACTGATCGGATAAAAGCGTTACCCACTGATGATGCAATCTCCCTGATTGATGCAGATGTAATCAGCCATCCATGCAGTAAACTCATTGGTGATCAAAGTCCATAAATGCTCTTGTATTACAATTAACCCAGTGCTTGCTGGACAAAACACCTGGACACAATTACTTGCCTGTTGACACATTAACCTAACCATCACAGTCCACCCCTTGTCAACTCGGCAACCATACACATTACTCTAAACCATACTTAGTCTCTAAGTGAAAACAATAACATACAAGCATACATTATTTTCTGCCTAGCAATTTTCAACTCCCCTGTGTACAACTGGAAACACATTAATTTCCCACAGAATAGGGTGCAAGTCCTTGGGTAATAGTCACTCTTAAACTTGACATACTTAAATATTATGATGTGAAATTAATACAACTTTTCATATGATAAGTGAAAAGGTTGGGGAAGAAAACGAAATTCATTTTGTGTACATATGCAATCATACTCATAATGAAACAAGGAAGAAGGGTTCATGACTATTACAGTCCTCGTTTCTGTAACTGGTCATGTGATTGAAGTTCATATTTATCACTACCTTCTACCACTATCCATTCTATATTCCTGTTACCTTCAGCAAGCACTTCAGCTGGCTGTGGTTCTTTGCCTGGTGGGGTGACCCAAAATTTCACTCCAGAAGATTCTGGGCCATTGTTATTCCTGCTTGAATTGTTTTGTTGCAATTTTCCATTGACTTTAATCACAGGGCATGGCAGTACTAGGAGATGCCCTAGAGGATCTACTGCATTCCAGGCAAACTCTTCTTTACCTCCATTATGTAGATGTAGTCCTATTTCCCCTTGAGAGTCAGGGTCAATCACCCCAGACAGTACAGTAATTCTCTTCTTTGCCTGTTGATTGACAGAGGAGTCCAAAGTGGCCAGGTGGCAGTCGTAACTTCCAGTTCAATGGAATCATTGTTGTGTTTCCTGGTGGCAGCACTCCTCCTTTTGGGACTAAAACCTGTAGACCAGCAGAGCTTAGGGTTTCAGGGACAGGAAGCAAAAATTTTCCTAGTGGATCACTAGGGGTAATAATGAGTGGTGCCATTCCCTTTCACCCCTTCATTCCTGTACCCATAAATCCTGGTTATTGGAGAAACAGCACCATAGAGAGGATGCTGATTTAGAGCATACACAGCCTCCTGGAAAACATTGCCCCAGCCCTGCAAGGTATTTCCACCTAGTTGGCACCATAATTGAGTCTTCAAAAGGCCATTCCACCATTCTATTAATCCAGCTGCTTCAGGGTTATGGGGAACATGGTAAGACCAGTGAATTCCATGGGCATGTGCCCATTCCCACACATCATTTGCTGTGAAATGTGTTCCTTGATCAGAAGCAATGCTGTGTGGAATGTCATGGTGGTAGATAAGACATTCGGTAAGTCCACAGACTGTAGTTTTGGAAGAAACATTGCATGCCGGAAATGCAAACCCATATCCAGAGTATGTGTCTATTCCAGTTAAAACAAATCGCTGCCCCTTCCATGGTGGAAGTGGCCCAATGTAGTCCACCTGCCACCAGGTAGCAGGCTGGTAACCTCAAGGAATGGTGCCATATTGGGGGCTGAGTGTGGGTATCTGCTGCTGGCAGATTGGGAATTCAGCAGTGGCTGTAGCCAAGTCAGCCTTGGTGAGGGGAAGTTCATGTTGCTGAGTCCATGCAAAACCTCCATCCCTACCTCCATGGCCACTTTGTTCATGAACCCATTGGGCAATGACAGGAGTGGCTGGGGAAAGAGGCTAAGCATTAGCCACAGAGTGGGTCATCTGATCTACTTGATTATTAAAATCTTCCTCTGCTGAAGTCACCTTCTGGTGTACATTCAAGTGGGACACAAATATGTTCATGTTTTTTTCCCACTCAGAAAGGTCTATCCACATAGCTCTTCCCCAGACCTCCTTGTCACCAATTTTCCAATCGTGTTCCTTCCAAGTCCCTGACCATCCAGCCAAACCATTGTCAACAGCCCATGAATCAGTATACAAAAGCACCTCTGGACATTTCTTCTTCGAAGCAAAATGAACAACTAGGTGTAGTGCTTGAATTTCTGCCCACTGGGAGGATTTGCCCTCACCGCTATCCTTCAAGGATGTCCCAAAAAAAGGGGGCAATGCCACAGCTGTCCACTTTCGGTTGGTACCTGCATATCATGCAGAACCATCTGTAAACTAGGCCCAAGTTTTCTCATCCTCAGTCAACTGATTGTAAGGGACTCCCCAAGAGGCCAAAGCTGTGGGCTGGGAAAGAGAAGGTAACATGGCAGGGGTGGGGACCATGGCATTTGGGCTACTTCCTCATGTAATTTACTTGTGCCTTCAGGACCTGCTTGAACCCTATCTTATATATACCACTTCCACTTTATTATGGAGTGCTGCTATGCATGCCCAACTTTATGGTTTGGTGGGTCAGACAATACCCGCTCATGAAAGGCAACTCAGGTCTCATGGTAACTTGATGGCCCATGGTTAAGCATTCAGTCTCTACTAAGGCCCAGTAGCAAGCCAAAAGCTGCTTCTCGAAAGGGGAGAAGTTATCTGCAGAGGATGGCAAGGCTTTGCTCCAAAATCCTAAGGGTCTATGTTGTGATTCCCCTATAGAGGCCTGCCAAAGGCTCCAGACAGCATTTCTATTTGCCACTGAAATTTCCAGCACCATTGGATCTGCTGGATCATATGGTCCAAGTGGTAGTGCAGCTTGCACAGCAGCCTGGACCTGTCACAGGGCCTCCTCTTGTTCCAGTCCCAATCAAAACTAGCAGCTTTTCTGGTCACTCTGTAAATGGGCCAGAGTAGCACACCCAAATGAGGAATGTGTTGTCTCCAAAATCCAAATAGGCCAACTAAGCATTGTGCCCCTTTTTTGGTTATAGGAGGGGCCAGGTGCAACAACTTATCCTTTACTTTAGAAGGGATATCTCAACAGGCCTCACACCATTGGACACCTAGAAATTTCACTGAGGTGGAAGGACCCTGTATATTTGTTGGATTTATCTCCCATCCTCTCTCAGGCAAATACCTTACCCATAAATCTAGAGTCTTTGCTACTTCTTGCTCAGTAGGTCCCATCAACATGATATCATCAATATAATGGACCAGTGTGATATCTCGTGGGAGGGAGAGATGATAAAGTTCCCTGTGGACAATATTATGACATAGGGCTGCAGAGTTGATATGCCCCTGGGCAGGACAGCTGGCCTTGCCAGCTGAAAGCAAACTGTTTCTGGTGGTCCTTACTAATAGCAATTGAGAAAAAAGCATTTGCCAGATCGACAGCTACACACCAGTTACCAGGGGAAGTGTTGATTTGCTCAAGCAATGATACCATATCTGGGACAGCTGCTGCAATTGGAGTCACCACCTGGTTAAGTTTATGATAATCTACTGTCATCCTCCAAGATCCATCTCTTTTCTACACAGGCCAAATAGGAGAGTTGAATGGGGATGTGGTGGGAATCACCACCTTTGCATCCTTCAAATCCTTGATGGTGACACTAATCTCTGCAATACCTCCAGGAATCTGGTATTGCCTTTGATTTACTATTTTTCTAGGCAGAGGCAGTTCTAGAGGCTTCCACTTGGCCTTTCCAACCATAATAGCCCTCACTCCACAAGTCAGGGATCCAAATTGGGGATTCTGCCAGTTACTGAGTATGTCTATTCCAATTATGCATTCTGGAACTGGGAAAATAACCACAGAATGGATCTGGGGACCCACTGGACACACTGTGAGATGGACCTGAGCTAAAATTCCATCAATCACCTTATCTCTATAAGCCTCTACTCTGACTGGTGGACCACAGTGACATTTTGGGTCTCCTGGAATTAATGTGACTTCTGAGCCAGTGTCTAATAATCCTGGAAATGTCTGATCATTTCCTTTTCCCAATGCACAGTTATTCTGGCAAAAGGCCATAGGTCTCCCAGGAAAAAGGTGGGAGGAAGATTAACGGTATAAACTTTTGGCAGCTTAACAGGATTCTTCCCCAAGGGGACCTGGCCTCATTCAAGGGGCTCTGGGTCTGTAAACTGTCTCAAGTCTGGGAATTGATTAACGGGCCATGATTCTCTGCATCTGTACTTTGAGTTAGGGTTTTGCTCACTTGACCTATAACTCTTCTGCTTATACAGATCCAGAAGAAATTTAGTAGACTGCCCATGTATTTCACTTCTAGGTACCCCATGATCTATTAGCCAATGCCATAACTTCATGTGACTCAGACTATTCTGTGTGCTGCTTTGAATCTGTCTTTCATTGAGGTAGCCATGCCCACCTTGCCTTTGGCAATTAACTGCTGATACTTGACTTTTACCATACTGAGATCCGATCATTCCCATAATGTTTAAGGTAATTCCAATTCCATTACAGCCCTCCCTACAGTAATATCTGGACTGCAGAGAAGAGCAACCACAGAGCTCTTCAGAGAAGATGGAGTTAGTCTTACAAATTTATTTCTCACAGTCCTGGTTAAAGGTGTGTCCTCTGGACATTGCTGGGGCAGGACTCAAATGGTAAATCCATTCTAGCATTTCAATCTCTCTAAGCCTTATACTATATACCAGGGCAAATTGGGCATCTCAACATCAGACATGCTAGGCAATCGTTTGGTCCATTCCTCAGTCAGCCACCCAAACAAACTGTTAGAGCCCTTTCTAACCCCTCAAACCACAGAGCTGAATCCAGAATTTCTGCTTAGTGGGCCCATGTCAATAAATTCAGCCTGATCCAACTTTATATTCCTTCCACCATTATCCCATACCCTTAGTATCCATTCCCACACATATTCCCCTGATTTCTGTCTATGTAAATTGGAAAACTCATGCAGTTCTTTCAGAGTATAGTGTACTTCCTCATGGGTCGCATTTGTATTTCACCTTTGGGGACTTGTGATTTTAGTCTAGTAATGGGTCTGGAAGACAAGAGGGTGGGGGGTGGGGGTAAGGAGAAGGATTAGAGATGTCTTGCAGGCTACTGACCTTAGGGCATTCCTTTGCATTTTCTTCTGGTGAGACAGGATTAATCTCTTCAGGTAGGGGTTGGAAGATAGATTCCTCAGGGCAGACTGGAAGTTGGGCAGTGCATGCTGGAGTTTGGCTGGCACCTGCCTTGTGGCTGGGAGTAGGTCTAGACTCCCTGGGGTTTTATTCATGAATGTTCTGTAAATAGACAACTTCTCAAACAAATAAGGAAACAAACAAACTAGGCCCTGCCCTGATCAAAATGGCAGAGTGAGACTCTGAGGTTTGGTCTCCCCACAGAAACTTTGAACAAGCAGGAAGTGGGAGAAACATCATTCTCAAAGCTCTGAAAACAGTTAAAAGTTTTCAGTAACAGGTCTAGAATAGAATCAGGAATGTTATAGCAAATGTGACAAAATGTTAAAATTGATGGAACTGGGTATCTGGGGGAGGGGTGGGTATGTTGGAGTTCTCTGTAAGAAGTTTGTATATTTTTTCAACTGTCCTGAAGTTTGAAATTATTCAAAATAACAAGATCAACATAAAAATCAATAGATGATATACTAATGGAAAATTTTCCGGGCTTTCTATAATGATCCATTGATATATGTGTCTATCTGTATGCCACAAAGGCAGTCTACACACACACACACACACACACACACACACATTTGTCTTTCAGCATTTAAAAAGTGTCATTCCACTGCCTTGTGGCCATCTCCTCAGAGCTGCCAGGTATAATGGATGTTTTCCCTCTGTATGCTTCCAAAGCACTGAGTCTGTGCCTGGCTCTTACAGCCTTTATCATATCTGTTGTTTTATAAAATATCTCATAAGAGTGGAACAGTACCCTAAGACCTAAAATAGGTTAGGTTCAGCTCCAGCTCTACTTTTGGCAAGATGTTTGATCTCAGGAAGTCATTTAAATTCCTTACTTCAGAAATACTCTCACCTATTTAAAGATATTTATATGAGGAATAAATGATATCACATGTGAAACGATTTCTAAATAACTACATGTAAAATGGTAATTCTCCTTATGGTGGATATTATTGTTTTGCAATTTTCTCTGAAAAGTAAGTGTGGGATATCAAAGGGGTCTGTGTGTAGAGATGTATTAGAAGATGAAAATTTCTTCACAGGAAATCATATCTGTGTCCTTGAAACCTGACTTGTGGTGAGCAATGACAGTTTGAGGGCAAGGAGAATACAAGAAAATGGAAAATGTTCTAATCACCTAGGAAGAGGTATGGACGTACCTTTTTGTTTTTAATTTTTATCTTTTTTAGGAGGTACCTGGAATTGAACCAAGGACCTTGTACATGGAAAGTAGGTGCTCAACCACTTCAGTTACATCTGCTCCCCAGCTTTACTTTTTTATTCATCAAGGAACTGTTTGGTAACCACTGTGGGTCAGGCATTATTACTTTGCACATACACTCTTCTAGGAGATGGGGATACACCTAGAATGTGAAAAAAAGTCCCTGATCTCAAAGAGATCCAATTCAACACTAAGAAACAAGGCAAAAGTAACAAAACAACAATTGAAGTTAGACATTTACATGCAGCTATTATTCCTGATATATCTAGCAGATTAAAATTAGTCAAGTGCGGTGAATTTGACAGTCATAATATACTAACTTAGAAACTCTGTCTGGTAGGCAGAATAATGTTCACTCCAGAGATGTCTTTGTAATAATTCAGAGAACCTGTGAATATGATAGATTATATGGCAAAGGAGAATTAAGGTTGCAGATGGAATTAAGGTTGCTAATCATTTGACTTTAAGACAGTACAATTATCCTGAATCATCCTTATCACCACAAAGTTCCTTAAAAGTAGAGGATAGAGGCAGAAGAAGATAGTCAGAGGGAGATGAGACTATGGAAGAAAAGCACAGAGAGATACAATGCTGCTGTCTTTGAAGGTGAAGGAAGGGGATCTCTAGAAAAAGCAAGGAAATGAATTCTCTAAAGCCTCCAGAAAGTATGTCATCTCTCGATACCTTGATTTTAGCTCAGATGGACTTCTATAATACAGAAGATAAATTATAGATAATCAATTTGCATTGTTTTAAGTCAGAAAGTTTGTGGTAATTTGTTACAGCAGCTATAGAAAACTAATACACTCTGCATACAACAAAAAGAGCATTTGTGTTTTTTAAAGTATCCATGGAACATATAGACGTCTTAACCCATTATTGAGGAAGATAAAAAAGACTACATTAATGGAGGTCTATGTTATATTTATATTTACAGAACGAAGATACAATGTTATAAACATATCAAGTAGCAACATATATATAGTTTTAAGATTTTCAAAATTTATTTCTCCCTCCTCCCCCACCCCCCATCCATGTTTCGGTTCACTGTCTGCTCTACCTGTGTCCATTCTTTGTGTGTTCTCTGTGTCTGCTAATCCTCTCTTTCGGGGGCACCAGGAACTAAACCGGGACCTTCCATGTGGTAGGCGGGAGTGCAATAGCTTGAGCAATATCTGCTTCCCAGATAAGACATTTTTGAAGAAAATGTTGGAGGACTTACACTTCCAATATCAAGACTTATTAAAAGCTATAGAAAATTTTAAGTATTTAAGTGTTAGTTCAAGGTTATTCAAATAGACTAACGAATATAGCAAGCACAAGAAAATTCTTAGGCCTCTAAGTATTCTGTCTTAACTGACTGGGTCTGATTTGTTTAGGTCTGAATGTCATAGGGATGCAATATCCATAGCCTTCTAGAACTCCCAAGTAACACTCCATCTCAAGGGAAAATGACTTATGCTTGATTTCATTTCTTGTCTAGGATTGGGAAATGCAGGGGCCAAATCACCTAAGTACTATCTCCTGGGAATATATGAAAATACATAAATGTTTTCATTTCACCTCTCACTGGAATCTTTCTTAGCCTAGAGTTTTACTTGCTTCTTTCTAAATTGATGCTTCTCACTAATCCTATCAAACAAGACAGAAGATAAGACTGGTAAGTTGAAAACTGCAATCATTTAGAAAGGAGCAACATTCTACATGGGCTTTATGATTTTATACAATAAAATAGCCTTGGGTTTACTCAGGGTCCAAGTGGAGGCTGTGCCTTGAGGGACATAACCATAAGAAGAAGGGGTCCTTCTGGCACCCATGGTACTATAATAAGGAGAAAGACTCTGGTGAGAGATTTGAAGGGCAGACCAGCTGACATAGAAGGAAAGAAGGGCTCTTTGGATAGAAGTGAGGTCAGAGTAGGTTTTGACTAAAGCAGGAGACCTTGGTTTGGATATTTTCTTTTGAACCCTCTTGCAGTATTAATAATTAGTAGTAATTTTTCTCCCCTGTTAATATATCCTCTGTGACACTAAGGAAATAGGCTTCTTGTCAGGAGGCAGTGAATCTGAGCTCCAAGAAACTGAGCTACAATCTAGACCAAATTAGTCATTTTCAGTCTCTACCTGGTTTTTTTGTTGTTGTTGTTTTGTTTTTATCAGTCTACCTGCTTTTTAATGTAGTCATTTTTTTAGGGACAATATCATGAAGACTGTCTGTTGCCATACATTATTGCTTTAAGCTTGACTTCTAGTGCCTGTTGACATTCAGTGTGCATCAGACCTTGAACTGTAACTTAGAAAATACATTCATATGGGAGGTTATGTTAGGGCAGAGGAGCAAGTTACATTTTTCCTAAGGCAGATGTATGTGTTCACCTGGACTAATTAAGGTGTCTGTCCATGGAAAAACTGTCCCCTAAATGAGGGAGGCTCATTATGTAATGCTTTGACAAGGGTCCTGGTAGAGATGTCACAACATTCTACATGGTTCCAGCCCCTTCCAAGTCCACAGGATTACTGCTACTCTCTGCCAAATGGCTCATATAGAACTAGTACGACCTGCCTACAAAATGCACTTACTTTCCTTAAAATATTTTTTGAATAATATTTTATATTTGTTGGGGAAGATAAGAACCATGTGTCTCCAAATCTGGTATAAAGGGTGGCCATTTTCTGCTGCCCCTCTCTAATGCTGTGCTCCTTGGTTTCAGTCGCCGTGATTCCCTTTCCTTCTCTTTCCAAAGGTACTTCATAAAATATATGACACACACTGAATTAGAACTCATAGGGCACTTTCAGTGCCCAAGCCACCTCCAAAGGCAGGATCTATTTATGACAAAGCTAAAGATTCCCACAGACAGGGTCCAAGAACCAGTAACTAAAATGAAAACATTAGGTCAGGGACCTCTTTTATTATTCCTTATTTCATCTCCAAAAAGTGAGAATCTTCTCAACATGACTTCTATTGTGACAAATGTCATAGATAAATATTTGTTATAAAGATATTGCCAGACTCACTGGTGGGTAGCTGCCTCTCCTTTACTTAGGGAACAGAGAATCTCGAGGATTTAGACATTGCCCATGAGGTCACACGTCATCTCTCAGCACACTGTTCTCTGCCTAAGGCCAGGGAATTTTGCTCACTGCCAGTGTGAGTTTTCTGGTAGATGCATTCTCATATTCACATCCCAGGAAGCGTGCATTTCTAATCTGAACCATATTCCAAATCCTGTGTCACAAAATTTCTTGCACCACCAAAGAAATAGAATCTACCCTTTCTTTTCCCTTCAGCGTTTTTCCAGCTTTATCCAAACTCTTTAGTTTATTTTATTAATTCATTATCTGAAACACAATTGCATATAAAAGCCAATCATTCCATTTCATCACAGTTCATCTTATTGGATATTTTTATCATTCTTTCTCTTCCTCCTCTATATTTGTCTTCCTCCACCAACTCCTCTTCCTCCTCTTCTACCTACTCCAACTCCTCTGTCTCCCTCTTCTTCTCCTCCTCTTAGCTCATATTTTTTCCTTTTGAAACTGGGCCCATTCTAAATAAATCTGTATTGACATAGGAACACATTTATTTCAGTTTAATATGAAATTGCTGATTGTCAGCTCCTTTGTCCTACAAAAATAACAATTCCCTTTAGCTCATTAGTAAATATATAAAGAAATGAACTGGGATCAATGGTCAAGAGAAGGTGCAATAACTAGTCAATTCTATAAGTGCCAGTTCATCCAGAGGATAGGAGATGCTTCTAATGGAGGAACTCTGAATGTGGCGGTTACAGTCCCCAACTAACTTCGGAACCAGACTGGAATTAGTCTTCATGGTACATTCTGACATCTGTATTGTCCTCAGGGCTCAAGAACCAGAGGATCCCAGACTGAAGAGGACATGTATAACTTGAGCTGTTATAACCCCAGTTCTTTTATCCTTGCTGGGATACCTGGTCTGGAGAAGTTCCACATCTGGATTGGGATTCCCTTTTGTGTCATCTATATTGTGGCTGTGGTGGGGAATTGCCTTCTCCTGTACCTCATTGCAGTTGAGCGGAGCCTCCATGAGCCCATGTTTTTTTTTCCTCTCTATGCTGGCCACAACTGACCTCATCCTGTCCACTACTACAATGCCCAAATTTCTCAATAACCTCTGGCTTGGCTCCCAGGAAATAACATTCTCTGGTTGTCTTATCCAGATGTTCTTCCTCCACTTCAGCTTTGTAGTGGATTCAGCCATTCTATTGGCCATGGCATTTGATCGCTATGTGGCTATCTGCTTCCCCTTGAGATACACCACCATCCTGACTCCACAGGTGATCATCAAGCTTGTGTTGAGCCTTGTTGTAAGGAGTTTCTCTGTCATCCTGCCAGATGTTTTTCTGCTGAAACGGTTGCCCTTCTGCAGGACACGCGTCATCCCACACACATACTGTGAGCATATAGGTGTTGCTCGGCTTTCCTCTGCTGACATCTCCATCAACATCTGGTATGGATTTTCTGTACCTCTCATGACAGTTATTTCAGATGTCATCTTTATTGCTGTTTCCTACACCTTCATCCTCCATGCTGTTTTTCAACTCTCATCCCAGGGTGCCCGCCAAAAGACACTTAGTACCTGTGGTTCCCATGTATGTGTTATCCTAATGTTTTACACACCTGCGTTCTTCTCCATCCTTGCTCATCGCTTTGGGCACAGTGTCCCTCGACACTTGCTCATCCTATTTGCCAACCTCTATGTAACCATCCCTCCTGCTCTAAATCCTATTGTTTATGGAGTGAAGACCAAGCAGATCCAAGACAAATTTATTCTAGTCTTCTCTTTGAAGATGACACAATGAGTGGGGTGTGCCACTGAAGAAGAACTTTATGTAAACTTGATTTAGTGAAATTTTATTTGACACAGAAAGATATAAAAATAAAGCTGTCACTTGTATTAATTTGATACTTCAGGGTCCTAACCATGTGCAATGGATAGGAAGGAGGGAGAAGAGAAAAAGAAAACCTTCTAGATTTTTAGATAATCAAGGATTTTCTTGGGTTTAGGTGTTTCTCACTGTTTGTGTGGAGAAGATAACAAGGAGGACAGAAGAGAGCTAAGACTAAGGCTTACAAGTTTCCTATTGCTAATTTTAGGACACTTGAAATCATTCTAGATATTTCCTAATATGCAGTTCAGCTCTGTTTTTCTCAGTTTCTGAATTAGAGACAAGGTCTCCTGATCCCCTTTAAGTAGCTAACAATCCTCTCTGCTACAACCTATCAAACTTACTCCTCTTATTTTTCAGTCTAGATTGTATCCACTATCAACAACCCTCCTCCTCTTTTCCACTGTACCCAATGGAACTCTTTTTCCAACTAATTTATACATCATCATTAACTCCTTACAGAAATAATCTGTTTTCTTTTATGTCATGTCTCTTCTCTTCTGATGTTCTTTCTTTTTTAGCTCTTTACAGTGGAGGCTGCCATTTATCCCAAACCCTGTTTCAGAATAATTCGGTCATGAAAAATGGATCCAAATCTGTGAAGGGTTCCAGACCCTTAATTTTTCATCACATTGTGGTCATTTTGAATAATACCATTTTGTTAAATAAGCTTTCATACCATCTACCATCTTATCTCTGTTATCTGTCAAATTCTGCTACTACCCTGATTCAAGGAAGCCTTAATTCCATTAGTTCTTTCTTTTCCATCTCATGCCTCCACTCTACTTCATCTTCCCTGAATACCTGTATTTCATAAATTCTCAGACCTATATCACTGAACAATATAATCACCAGTTCCCTTATCTGACTGAGCTTACAGCTCCTTTACTTCTTTGCTATGACTTCATTTGCCCCTAGTGGGGCAAACTCTCCACTATCCTGGCAAGACTTACTCACTTTACTTCTTTCTCTACCCATCTCTGAATACATAGTGTTGCATATCCTTTGTATCTATTTTCTTCAATTGCCTCCTCCAAGAAAAGACCAAACTTAGTTTTTCACTATCCTTTGCCCAAATTTTCTATGTATTTTACGTGTACCTTGACATATTTAATTTTCAAAAATTAATTGTGAGATGGGTAACATTAGTTAACTCATTTCACAGATGAAGAAATAGACTTATAAAAATGACAGAAATACAATTAGTATATCTAGGATCCAAGCCCAGGTCTGTCTGATTCCAAATGCTGAGCTCTTTATCCATTTTCTACCTGTGTATCTACTCACTTAAATGGCTCATAAGTTTCTCAAGTGTTACTAAAACTGACCTGGCGGCTTACTACCTTCCCCTCAAAAATTGCTCTTCCTTTTCTATCTTCCTTTATAGAATAGTACCATCAGCAAGGTGAATTCCAAAGCCAGAAACCTATGCCTTTCCTTAATTCTCTACCATCACCCTCCAACAAAATTACTCAATATTTGATTCAAATGGGACTTGAATTTGAATTGCTTATAAATCATTCCGGTGGATATATGTACATGACATCCTTTCCTTTACTATGGCTATTGAGCTTGCCTGGGCCCTTATCTATCATCTATCTCTGAGTGTATTTCAAAGTCATCTTTTAGGACTTACAGCCCTGCTTCATCCAATCTACTCTCTCTATAAAAGCTGGAGTGATCATTTAAAAATGCACATATTGTGTCACTTAACTGCACTTAAAACTCCCCAGTGGTTCAGTTGTCCTTAGAATCATGCAAGCTTTGAAAGAAAAGAGCAACCTCCAATGAAACTCAAGCCTTATATTTTATTTACTTTTATTTGCACGTCATTTGCATTTCCCTGACCATTTGAGCTAGTAGTTCCAAACGTGATATTCTTCATTTGTATTGTCATATTCAGTGTCCTGTTATTATATAAAAAAGAAAACTTAGCTCAGTTGAAATATGTATTAGGTAGAGTCCGGTGGGAGCAAACAATGCTCCTCTTAAGAAATTGTCCCAAAGTAATATCACTTATTTCCTAAAATCTCCACTGGAAAAGAAATCAATGACGAATATAAAATGAATATATTAAATGATGTGATGAGTAAGAAATAGGAAGCAAGAGGTAGAGAGAAAAATGGACATTCTGAGATGAGATCCTGTGTGTGTATGTTTGTGTGTATGTGTGTGCCTTTTGATTTTTTTCGTAGCTGCCTGGAAAGCCCTTTCGCAGTTTAGAAGAGACACATGAAAGGACTGCTTTATTCACACCATATGCAAAGGTGGAAGAGGGAAGGCTCCAAGAAATAGGAAACATTGGGTACAGGTTCCAAAGGAGATGCTGATGGTAAAAGAATAAAATAAAAAGGGAATGTCTATTAAGAGGTGAAATCTAAGTCCCTCCCACTGATCCCCAGAAAACACTTCTTGGCTTTTTCTGGGAGCCAACATTTCTAAATTTAAGGATATAAGAAAAATTACAGAGTAAATTGGTTATGATAGACTTAGGACTGGCCATACCAGGCTGGGACCAGACTTTTGGAGACTGAAATCTGATATGAGCCTATTAGGTTCTCTTAAGTGTGCACACATAGGTTTATATGTGGGTGTGTATTTGTGAGTGAGTGTTGTGTTCTTTTGTGATGATGGGGCCAAGCAGCACTAAGATATCAACACGACCGACCTCCATGAGGAGTACATTAACATAATGGAGTAGTTGCCTTCTGGAATGGATGTCTACACAGTCCTACTGTGACCCATGCGCCAACCATGGACATTCTTGTCATTGAAAGAAGCAGAGTGAAGAACTGCATATATTCAACATAAAAAGAAAAATAAGGACAAGTATGGATTTCCACAGCTGTGATTATGTTATTACTGAAAGTCTTCTGTGTTTATCCGAGTGCTGGGGGACACTGTGAGTGGAGAGATATAGGATGTGTCATTGCAATGGATTCCTAGCTTTAGGGGAGAAGAGACAAATGTTCAGTAATCAAAGACTAGTAAATAAGGCAGGAGAAGAATGTCTGCTAAAGAC
>JAKSZT010052257.1:0-12720 GCA_026826555.1 Tolypeutes matacus | reverse complement strand
AGGACAGAGGCTGGAGTCATGGAGCAGATTGAACCTGAAGACATCAAGGCCAGAGGAGAAGGGAGAGGTGTGAGCAATTGTGTCTGATGGCCCACTGCTGAGCTCAGTGATAAAGTGAGTTCAGAAGAGAAGGCAGAGGGAGACAAGCAGGCCAACATTTTGTCTTGGCAAGAGTCCAGTGGCAGCTGACCCTTGCTAAGAGCACTTTTGATGATGCCCTGATTTAGACATTTTGATAACCTCAGAACTGTAAGCTTTATCCCCAATAAATTCCAATAAAAGCCAACCTATTTCTGGTAATTTGCATTGGCAGCACTTGGCAAACTCAAACAGTTAGGGACACAGTTTTGGAGAGATGTCCTTTTCCCAAATGGCAGTGGGATGCTGTTGCCCAGTGAATTCACCTGTAAACTGTGGGTGTCTCAAGACTAGGCTGGAATGAGAACTGGTAAGATGGAGGAGGAAGTGGTATTGGCCAGCAAGTCCTACAAGACTGGGAGACAGGCAGGGGAGCCACATGGTTTGAGGAGTAATCTAAAATCACAGATGCCTCAGTATGATGCAACAGCCTCAGATAGTGGTTGGCTAGGTGGGCAGGGGCAGATGAAAGCATGGGTCCTGGGATATGGTGCAGAGAGGAGTCAGGGCACAGACGGCATACTTCCTGCTCCTGCTCCATTTGCCCTTCCCTCCTTCCCTTGGTCTCCAGTATTGGCCCTCATAGGATGCTGCTTTTACTGTACCCCTCCTGGGTCTCAGGCACAGACTCAGGTCTACTGCTTCCAGTTCTACATTCACCTTCTCCAATCTTGGGGCAGCTAAAGAAAGAGCAATACCAAGATGAAAACTGTTGGTGTCAGGAATTAAATGTCAAAATTCACATTACAACATTGGGTAGAGCAATAATATCACCAGAATCAGAAACATTAGACCAGTGACCCTAATAAATGGTAACATAATCCCAGAAAGCCCTCGGAACTAGGGCAGACAAGTTTAGAAGTAAGGTTGTGGGATAGTTTCATGGTTGTAGAAAACCTCAGAGGTTGTAGATGCTAGATGTTTCTCAGACTAATTAAATATAAAATTTTCAATACATTTTGAAAAGAGTTGAAAATGATGCAGACCTCTTCAATCCCAGAAAAGAACGGATGGTTTGGATAGGGAGAAGCTGATGAACAGTTGAAGAAGTAAGAAAGTAACAAGTGTTCACTGCAGTCCCCAAGCCAGAGAAGGGCTGTTCTGTTTGGGAACCAAACTCTTAGAGCCCCAGTGAAAACCATCATCATAAGTTGTGGATGCACAAAGGAGTTTCAGGAGAAAGCCCTGCTCAGAACTCACAGCTTCAGTTAGTGATGTGAGTCACTCTAGCAGGTCTTCACTGTGGCATAAGCCACAGGAAGTCCGTCTTCTCCTGTGGTGCTAACAGCCCTCTATCTGGACACATGTAGAGAGCAGTGTCACCTTCACATGGTCACACACATGCTCCTTGTGGTCCGTGCTCACTCCTGCTGCTGGAGGCCTCCACCCATCCAGGCAGATGGGGAGGGGGGCAAGGTGATTGAGCACTTTTACTTTATGGGCAACTGTATTTGCAAATGGTGAGGGAAAGTGCCTCCCCAGTACTGTTGCAGATACAAATCAATATCTTCATATGAAACACTATATATGATTTCATTGTGTACTATTTTCATAATTTCTTTTAAATTATAGCCAAATTATCCATGCAAAGAGTAAAAAAATAATTTATATCTGTCAGGACAATAATTTATATCTGTCAGTCAAATTCCTTCTCTAGGCTCAATCCCCATTCTTCCTTCCTCAGAATTATCTGCATTGGCAGATTCCTTTGTGTACACATTTCTGTTTGAAAATACATGCATTCTCTAGTTTCATCTATCCCACACCCTATCTCATTTGAGAAAAATATTGGAGTACAACTTAAGAATATAAATAAGATTTCTAACTTCTTAAAATACTTGAGATTAGGACTATATCAACTAATTATGAAAGGATCATTTCTGCTTTAATATAACAGAGAAAATTGGAATTAAGTAAAACAGGCCAGTGTAGTTCAGTGGCTGTTAAACTTGAATCCTCATCAGAATGAGGGGAAGAAACTGGAAAAATATCAATGATTGGGGTGCTTTTAAGAAAAGGCTAAAATAATGGACAGCATTATTTTTAAAATGGTAATTTCTTAAATGCTTACCAAGAATGTAATGGATCGAAGAACCCATGAAAACAACCAGGATAATTTGGAATAAGTGGAAATCCCATCTTTACATAAACTAAGAGAAATATCAAGTTCTGATGCATAAGTTATTGGTAACAAATTGAACACAGATGAGTGTGGAAGAAGATGTGGGAGTAGCAGATCTCAGAACAAACTGCAAGTGCACTTTTCCAAGCGGAGAAAGACATCCTGAATTGCACAGTCACAGTCGCTTCCTTAAAAGATTGGCAAAATGTAGCACAAACTGGAGGTGGAGACTTTTGGGATTCACATTCATTACATTCAGAGGGTTTCTCTCCAGTATGAATGTTGGAATGTTTAATGAGTTACTGCCTCTGGCTGAAGGTTATTCCACATTCCTTACATATATAGTGTTTCCCTTCACTATGAATTTTCTCATGACCAGTGAGATAAGATTTGCTACTTGAAGGCTTTCCTACATTCTGTACATATATAGGGTTTCTCTATAGTTTGTCTTCTCTGGCATGTAATGAGGCTTGATTTCTGAATGAAAGCTTTCCCACATCCATCACATTCAGAGTTTTTCTCTCCAACGTGTATTCTTGGATGATTAATGAGGGTTTCCTTCTGGTTGAAGACTTTTCCACATTCATTGCATATATAGGGTTTTTCTCCAGAATGAATACTCTGATGTTTCATGAACAATTGCTTTTGGCTGAAGGCTTTTCTGCATTCTTTATATTCATTTTTTTTCTGTCACTGTGAGTTTTTTCATGTTCTCTGAGATATGATTTGTACCTAAAGTCTTTTTCACATGCCTTACATGCATATGTTTTCTTTGCACTAGGAAACCTCTCAGACCTGAGATTTAACATTTGAATTAAAGCTTTCCCATATATATATCATTTCTCTTCAGTAAGAATTTTCTGATGAATAAAGAGATTTTCTGTTAGGTTGAAAATTTTCCCACATAACATTTCTATGCTTGTTCCCTGGTATGGCTTTTAAAATGAGGAGTAAAAATGATGGTAAAGAGCAGACTACATTCAGGACACATATTGTTTCTCTCTAGTTTGAATTTTCTCATATTCCATGAGGTTTTGTTTCAGATGGAAACCTTCCCATGTTCATTACAATACTAACTAATGTATGAATATTTTATGCTCAGTGATATTTAATGCCCGGAAGAAAGATTTCTAATATTTCTTACATACACGCGGTTTTACTCCTGCATGTTTCTTTCATGTGAATCTAGCATTGCCAAATTAATGAAATCCTTAATGGCTTCTGTGAAGGATTCATTTTTTGGTATCTCATGAGGTTGTATTTCCAAGATAACCTCACACTCATTACACTTAAAAGGCAGGACTACCATATGGTTCAAACTGGTAAAACACATTGTCTTCATTCTTTTACCATACATAGATTCCCTCATGTTTAGGTAAGCATGATGCAAATTCCTTCAAAGTTAAGCTACATTCATATAAGTTTTATTTTGAGGAAACAGTGCTTGCAGTCAGAGAACATATTTCCCCAACTTCTTACATTCTCTGCCTTCATCTTAAGTCTGTACTGTTGTGGAAGTGGATATAGCTTCACTCACAAGCCTTTTGTTACAAACACATTTCTGTTTGTAAATACATGCATTCTCTAGTTTCATCCATCACACGCCCTATCACATATGAGAAAAGTTTTGTAGTACAACTTAAGAATATGAATAAATTTTCTAACTTCCTAAATTACTTGAGATTAGAAGTATATCATATAATTATGAAAGGAACATTTCTAATTTAAAATACTAAAAAAAATTGGAGTGAATTAGAAAGCAGGCTGTTGTAATTTCACGTGGAGGTAGACAGTGCCTGGAATGATACAAAGAAAGTTAGGTACCAGGGGAACTTCACTCCATGTTGAATGCAGGCATTTTTATTTAAGCTGAAGCTTCTTTTTATACTACAAAGGTGATAATAAAATATGGCGTTGTTCACTAGTTCCTCTGCTTGGTACGTGAGAGCGCTGCCTCTTTTTGTGTTCCCAATCTTTCTTGGGAATTCAGAGAATAACATTTTTGTAGTGTATTCATTCTACTCTCCCTTCTCCTACTGATGTTTGCAGTATATAGTGTCCTTGGAGACATTTCCTAATGTTTATCTGCCCCAAGAATGCTTTTAAAATGCTTAAACTTTTATGCTCTTGATCTCAGCTTCTTTTTCAATGATTCCCCCTTTTTTGTTTTTGGTCCAGGGTGACTGTGCCTGTGTTAGGTTGCCCTCCTCTGAAGGTCTTACCCATCACTGGCGACCAGCCAAGCTTCATGCACCGGGATTTGAGAGTTAAGTGTTTTAAGCAGAATCAAGTTATTGGCATGGCTGGCCTTTTCAGCCCTATTAATGCAGGACAGCAGCATTTTGTGAATGCCTCCTAATACAGTTAAGAGTAGCAGACACCAATGGTCATCACAATGATGTTAGCAAATACAGAGGTTGTTTTCCACCAATGTTGGGGGTATATTTTATTTAATTGATTTGACACTAATTGCTAAATTTTGCTACTTGGAAGTGTAGTAAGTTGATTCTCAGACATGCTCAAAATCTTCTTTTGCAAATCTGTAATTTCTATAGATAAATTTATGTGATGACCTATTAAATGATTTTTAATTTTTTCTCATTCATAATGGGAATCATTGCAATGGAGGGGAGTGATACAAAAACCACTTTCATTCCAATCACACTATGAACCTAGTTTTAAATTTAGATTACATACCTGATCTCCCATTTGTGTAACAGCCATCTCTAAGTCATTAAGCCTATTGTTGATCTGCTCTCAAAATATGCCTGACTATGCCATAGCTCACTAGCATTTTGATGCCAATTTCTAACTTATTGTCATGTTTGGATATTCTCATGTAGGGCAGCTCCTACCACAACAGCAGCTGTAATAAGCCCTATAAGCCCTAATACAGCAGCTATAGTTAATGCAATTAAACGTTTGGTTCTTTTCAAGTAATGATTTAGAAAGTGCCAAAGGATAAGGTTCTCAGGGGAAGACTGCCAGCAGTGATTCAAGCAAATCCAAACCCATATTCCATGACACTGATATCCTATTTGAACTGCAGTAGAACTCTCCTGTAAAACAGAATTTGATACACAAGTGTAAAGGGAGCAATTACTGCAGAAAACCATTGTTGTTTAATGCTTGCTGTTCCTACTATCAAAACAATGGCATCCTGTACACATACTTTAAGAAATTAAGTGGATTTGCTTTTTGAACTAGTAATATTAGTTTTATTGCCTTGCCATTCAAAAATTGGCTAGTTCCCAAAAATAATTTCCAGAAATAATTTTAGTTTTGTTTAGCATCCCATAGTTATGGGATAAATCTTCCCTGATGAGCCCAACTTAGTGACATATTTATACTTATGACATCCCCAAAATTATAAAAATAATGATAGCCTTCTTTTGTTGTTTTTGTTTAATTACTAATTTTTCAACTTATGGTTGTGTTTACATTAGGTTTCATTATCCCTATAATGGCCTTATTCTTTACAATTCTATAGGAATTCTTAAAGAGCACAACCTCAGATGAAACATGGTATGTATGCCATTTATCATTTTGTACTATGATTTTGGGGCTGTGTACATGGATCAATGGATCCTATGCAGTTAGGTCATTCAAGAAAAGGAAATTAACAATAAATTTCCCTTCCTAATCAGGTTTTAGATGAAGCAAGAGAAAATGAAAAGACTGATGAATATAAACAGGGTAGGGTTTGTCCCCTCAAGTCAACAATTCTAAGAGAGGTGAATTAGTAATATAAGCCCAATATGTATAATTATGTGAAAGTGCATTTCTTACTGCTGTGGTTCTCATGGTAAGCATAGCAAGGAACAACTGTGTTAGTGTGAGATTCTGCCTTTTAGAAGTTACCTTCTTTTCTGCTTTTTGTGTTAGCTTCTTTTGCTTGTTTTTGTCTAGGTTTTAGATGTCTGGACAGGAACCAAAGCTGGTCTCTTTTATCTGTAATCATAAGAGCATAACCTTGACCGTATATCCTAACTTAACTTTGGCCTTATCCCATTGATTATTATTTTTATGCTTTCAGTGAACTAGTTGTACAATATTTGTTTCTGTATTATTGCCTGATTTTTGCCAGAAATGCTCTGCTGCTGATGTATATGATTCTGACCTTTAGCTTAAAATATTTATTGTAAATAGTTCTTGATATAATTGTTTTCTCACCTCACCATTTCCACCTTTTTTGTTTTTGCAGCATTTATAGAGATTAACTTTTAATTTTTTATGATAATTATCCATACATTCACAGGCTTATGAAATCAGGGGATACACTGATATACTTGGCTTATTTTTGCCTAGAGTCCTGGATAAATACAAGGTAAATGTTAATAGATATTTAATTTTATAAACTTATATTGACAATTAGGGTGAGAAACAAATAACATAACTAATTAAAAGATTAAGTCAATATTGAACAAAGTTACAGAATGACAGATAAATACAGCAGTTATATATATATATATATTTACCAATATTTAGCTTTTAGCTGGGATGTGTTGAAGTAGCATCTGATACTAAAGTTTTGGTTGACTGTGTTTAGCATTAATGAATTTGATACTATAGAGGTCAACTTGTGCATATTTTGCTAATTTCAGAGGAAGAGGCCAGCCTCCTCACAAAGGAACACAACACTCCCTGGGCAGTACATTTTAAGGTTTATGCATCAATCCCTGGGAGAGTGGTCAGTTCCCTGAGGGAGGAATACAACACTTGTTGAAATGCACTTTATTTTTTTTATTTTGTTACAAAACGTCCTTGATGTGCTTACTATTTTAATTTCCAATATT
Source organism: Tolypeutes matacus (assembly GCA_026826555.1). Taxonomy (NCBI): domain Eukaryota; kingdom Metazoa; phylum Chordata; class Mammalia; order Cingulata; family Chlamyphoridae; genus Tolypeutes; species Tolypeutes matacus. Next base: position 5,664 of record JAKSZT010052257.1, on the reverse strand, counting down.
TTTCCTGAAATGTGAAAAGTGTTAACTGGGAAAGCGTTGGTTTGTTGATTAACAAAGATTTCTGCATGATGCTTTACTTTTAGGCTTGAACAATACTTTCTAAACCTATTTTTTTTAAAGATATTTAGTTTCAGGATTTCAAATTTAAGACAAAAGTTTTATATATATACTTAATAATACACTTTTATGTGTAATAAACAAATGATTAAATTATTTATATATGCAATGTATTTTAAAGAAGTTTTGATTGGTATTTCAGTATATTTTACATAATTCATACCTACATTAGATTATACAACAACAGACATCCAATGAATAAACGTTCATTTCTTAAGCATTTAAGATTTTTGGTAGCATCATTAGAATGACCTCAATTTTTTTATTATGTATAGTTTGAGGCATACGTAAAAACAAATTGGTATTTCTTTTTTGTGCTGTGGGGTAATACATTAATTTGTAATTTTATCCTTGCATTGGTTTTGTTACCAGTATAATTAGAATTGGGGCAGTTGCTTACAGTGTTGAATATAAACTTGATTTATTGTTGGCTGGTTTACAGGAAGGGGAATGTGGTCTGGCTTGACTTGTTTACAAAAATATTAAAGAAAGCTTAAGCAAGTTTTAAAACAAAGTGATAGTGACAAAACTGGATATTAATTTTTTGCAACCAACTAGCAATATTTGGGACCATTGCATGCTGCAGTGGTGTTATTTTATTTTACTATAAGTTACTGTTATGCACTACCCTGGCAGTCTTTAATGGCTGCTTTCTTCTTGTAGTTATAACTAAAAGTTATGATTAATAACATTATATTTTATTTACTGTTATATTGAATCATTATTATATTTTCAGGAATTTTATACACTTTTAAAATATTCATATGAACTTTTTGTTCATATAACTTTTTTATAAAATTAGAAAATTTATTTTAATTATACAACAGTTTTAAATATTGCATTCAACTGACATCACTTGAACTTAACTATTTTTAGTATTTTACTTTTTTTAGGTAAAAGGCCAAGATATATATGACAGTTTGAAATAAAAATCACTTTCAGGATTTGACTTTGAGAAAGCAAGTTCAAACATTGTGTTCTTTTTAAAAGTGATAAGACCTCTTTCTTCATGGGAAGGATAAGTTTAAAGTACAAGAATCCATTTTGATAAAAACAAACTTCCTTTACTGCATACTGATTTTTGAGGAGAAAACCTTTGTAAACTTTTACTAAAACACACTACTGACATGATAAACTTTGAGAAAGAATAACACTTTAACTTTCTATTATTACATTGTTTGACATTAAAGCTTTTAAATTTTTATAGGTAGACTGCTTAAATTTTATTTAGATTTGACCATAAAAATTCCTTTTGCACAAGCCTTTTGCACTTTTATATTTATTCACGTTTTGTCCCACATTTTATTTTGTTTAATAACTAGTCATTTTATCTTAGGATAAAATGACTTTCTTTTCTTTAATAATAAAATCACATTCTATATACCTTCCATATTTAAGTTATCACAATGATTTTGGAAACCACTTCCAAGCAAATTTCTGAGAACATATAATTACCATCAACATTAAACAAACTTGTTAGAATAATGATTTAATTTGAGTATAATTTTTTAAATTATTTTAAATGAATTTCCATATTAATTTATTAATATAAGCACTTATTTAATTTATGGCCATTTGAATAGAGCTTTCATAATATTCTTCAATTAAGAATTTAAGTTTACCATCCAGAGTTATCAAAATATACACTGACACTGAACAGACAAATACAAAAGAATTATGACACACTAACAGAAACATAAACCTTACTAATTTGACCTATAATTTTCACTCTTTTGGTAAGGCTGTCTTCAAGCCATCCATCATTTCACATCTTTGATTTTACTGTTTTTGTGATTTTTTTTCTGGAATCTATGTTACCTGTAATATATAAGCTTGTTGTTTGAATCACTTTTGTTCATAATCAGCAATGAGCCCGGACAACTTAAACAGCCTAAATACAGTTAAGCTCTAATTTAGCATTTTATATGGATATTTAACATGTATATTTTGGAATACTACTCTTTAGGAGTACACTTATGTTAAAAGTTCAGATGACAGGCGGCAAGATGGCGTTGGTGTAGGAGGGCGCACACTGCAAGCTCCCAGAGCAAGGCGGATTGAGGACGGGGTCCTGCCCGGGGGTCTGTGCCGTGCACGCGTGGAGTGAGAAGCTTGGGACATCTATCTGCGCGGAACGGCGGCGTGGACCGAACGGTGGAGATTCGTGAGTTTTGAGGCTGCCGGTGGAGGTTGGCACAGGCGGCTGAGCCCCGCGGTTACGGAAATAAAAAATAAAACGGCCATTTGGAGCCGCGGGCGGGGCGAAAAAGTTTTATTTTCTGGGGAGCTGGCTGCCTGGCGCCCCTTGGACCTTGTGTGAACAGAGCAAACGAGCTAGTCAGCACCCGGTGAACCGGAGGGGGGATTTTGGTCGGGGAACGCAGCTGATTTCCCCAGCCACCCAGGGATAAGACCCGGGCCGCTGCGGAGCCAGGAGGAAGGGACACTTCCCAAAAGAGGGAGGGTTCTGTTGGAAGACAGGGAAGGGTATTTTATATTTTTAGACATCGATCTGGCTGCCTGCATCGCCCCATAGCTTTGGGGAGCAGATAAGCCGAACTGAAGCAGCACCAGGCTGAGAGCAGACACGAATCTGCACTCAAACTGATTTACTGAGCAGCCCAGTGAAGCTGGAGCTCGGAGCCAGAAGGGGCGGAATCCGCCGTCTTTAGCACTCCTCACTGACTAACATCAGAGTTTCAGCTAACCTGGGGAGTCTGGAAAGTGGGACGTGCTTGATTAATTTCCACGGGCCCAGCTAGGGTCCCTTCCGTAAGGGGGTTGGTCTAGAGGAGGAATTATTTTGGGTCCTGCATTTGGCTAAAAAAAAAAGTGAGGTCACCTCAACAATTGAAAAATAAATTCTTTTTAATTTAGTTTAATAGCTAAAAGCTGCTTCAGGACCTGCATATAGAACCCTGTGGGGAAATTCATTGATAAACACAAGTAGGCAGGAAGGATCCACGTGGACCCTAGGGGAATCATTGACCCCCCTTAGCTCTGTTTGACTGCTTGCCTGTGTGGATCTTTGGTTTCTCTCTGTTACTTTCTGGTCTATTGCTATTATTCCCATTTTCCTCCCCCCTTCCTTTTTCCTTCTATTTTTTTATTAAATAGGTGCTGCCAGCTGGTCGCTTATTTGCTGGGCTTCTTATTCAGTAATTTCCCACTCGCTGTATATATTGATTCTGTATTACAAACTATCGCTTATCCTTCCTGCATGTTTCTGCCTTCTGTTTTCTGTTGTGGCTCTTAGAGACAACATATTTTCATAGGCCCACAACTTAAGGGTGTCAATTTATATCCCATCTATTTTGTTTTCTTCTTCTTTTTTTTTTATTAGTATTAACTTTTTCCTTTCAGACCTTTCTCTACTATTTCTCTACCTCCTCATAATTCTAGCCTTCTAAATCACTATATATATATATATTCCTCCATTTGTTTTCCCAGTCCATTATAGGAACTCCATATTTTTTCCTAGTACTCTACACTGCCTACACAAGTTAAATATTCATCTCATTAAGTCTCATTTTGCCCCTCTTCTAACTTTTATCAACATTTCTATTATCCTTCTGGCTTCCTTACATTTTTTTATTCCTCTGGCCCTAACCTTTTGCCTTCAAGGGAAAATAGAAAGAAGTAAGGAAATAAAATAAGAAGAAAAACTGCCAAAGAGAAAACTTAACTCACACGCAGAACCAACAGCTAAATAAAATTCTAGAGCATAGAGAAAAGCTAATCAACTGAACAAACACATCAAGATAATATGATGACCAGAGGGCAACAGAAAAATACAAATGACTCTGAGAAACTGGAAAACATGGACCAGTCCAGTGCACAAAATAAAAACCAGGAAGCAATGCAGTACATCGAACAACTAATCAAAGCTATCCAAACAAATATCATGGACCAACTTAAAGAACTGAAGGAAGAGATTAAGGATATAAAGAAGACACTGGGAGAACATACTGAAAAAATAACTAACACACCTAAAAACGTAATGGATATGATGGCGAACAAAGACACAAGTCAAGAAATGAAAAAGACGCTGGACTCGCATGGCAGCAGAATTGAACAGGCAGAGGAAAGAATTAGTGATATGGAAGACAATACAGTTGAAATCAAAGAGATTGTAGAAAACATAGACAAAAAGATAGAAAAAATCCAGTATGGTCTCAGGGAATTAACCGATAATGCAAGACGCACACACATACGCATTATGGGCATCCCAGAAGGAGAAGAGAAGGGAAAGGGAACAGAAGGAGTGTTGAAGGAAGTTATGGCTGAAAACTTCCCAACTCTATTGAGAGAGATGGATGTGCAGATCCAGGAAGCACAGCACACCCCAAATAGTATAAATCCCAACAGGCCAACTCCAAGACATATACTTGTCAAACTGTCCAATGCTCAAGACAAAGAGAAAATACTCAAGGCAGCAAGAGAAAAGAGAACCATCACATACAAGGGAAGCACAATAAGATTAAGTGCTGATTTCTCAGCTGAAACCATGGAGGCAAGAAGACAGTGGTATGACATAGTCAAAACACTAAAAGAAAAAAACTTCCAGCCACGAATTCTCTACCCAGCAAAATTGGCATTCAAAAATGATGGAGAGCTCAAAATATTCACAGATAAACAGCAATTAAGAGAGTATGTCAAGAAGAAACCAGCACTTCAAGAAATACTAAAGGAATCCCTACAAATTGAAAGGAAAAAACAAAGGAGAGAGAGTTGGAGGAGAGTTTAAAAACAACTGAAAACTCAAAAAGAGAAACAAAACAACATATGACATACATTAACCCAAAGAAAAAATGACTGAAGTAAGAAATTCATTACGAGTAATAACACTGAATGTTAATGGATTAAATTCACCAATCAAAAGACACAGATTGGCAGAATGGATAAGAAAATATGATCCATCTATATGCTGTCTACAAGAAACCCACCTTCGGCCCAGGGATTCAAGGAGGCTGAAAGTGAATGGCTGGAAAACCATTTTACAAGCTAACAACAGCCAAAAAAGGGCAGGAGAAGCTATTCTAATATCAGACAAAATAGACTTTAAATGCAAAACTATTGTAAGAGACAAAGATGGACACTACATATTAGTAAAAGGAGTAATCTCTCAAGAAGAGAGAACAATCATCAACATTTACGCACCTAATCGAGGTGCCTCAAAATACGTGCGGCAAACTCTTGAAAAACTAAGAGGAGAAATAAATTCCTCTACAATTATAGCAGGGGCTTCAACACACCACTATCATCATTAGACAGAACATCTAGGCAGAGAATCAATAAAGAAACGAAGGCACTCAACAATACATTAGAAGATTTGGACTTAATAGACATATACAGAACACTACACCCAAATACAGCGGGATTTACATTCTTCTCCAGTGCACATGGAACATACTCCAAAATAGACCACATGCTAGGCCCCAAAACAACACTCAATGAATTCAGAAAGATTGAGATTATACAAAGTAATTTCTCTGACCAAAACGGAATGAAGTTGGAAATCAATAAGGGCCAGAGAAACAGGTTAGG
>JAKSZT010052256.1:0-12732 GCA_026826555.1 Tolypeutes matacus | reverse complement strand
AGGACAGAGGCTGGAGTCATGGAGCAGATTGAACCTGAAGACATCAAAGCCAGAGGAGAAGGGAGAGGTGTGAGCAATTGTGTCTGATGGCCCACTGCTGAGCTCAGTGATAAAGTGAGTTCAGAAGAGAAGGCAGAGGGAGACAAGCAGGCCAACATTTTGTCTTGGCAAGAGTCCAGTGGCAGCTGACCCTTGCTAAGAGCACTTTTGATGATGCCCTGATTTAGACATTTTGATAACCTCAGAACTGTAAGCTTTATCCCCAATAAATTCCAATAAAAGCCAACCTATTTCTGGTAATTTGCATTGGCAGCACTTGGCAAACTCAAACAGTTAGGGACACAGTTTTGGAGAGATGTCCTTTTCCCAAATGGCAGTGGGATGCTGTTGCCCAGTGAATTCACCTGTAAACTGTGGGTGTCTCAAGACTAGGCTGGAATGAGAACTGGTAAGATGGAGGAGGAAGTGGTATTGGCCAGCAAGTCCTACAAGACTGGGAGACAGGCAGGGGAGCCACATGGTTTGAGGAGTAATCTAAAATCACAGATGCCTCAGTATGATGCAACAGCCTCAGATAGTGGTTGGCTAGGTGGGCAGGGGCAGATGAAAGCATGGGTCCTGGGATATGGTGCAGAGAGGAGTCAGGGCACAGACGGCATACTTCCTGCTCCTGCTCCATTTGCCCTTCCCTCCTTCCCTTGGTCTCCAGTATTGGCCCTCATAGGATGCTGCTTTTACTGTACCCCTCCTGGGTCTCAGGCACAGACTCAGGTCTACTGCTTCCAGTTCTACATTCACCTTCTCCAATCTTGGGGCAGCTAAAGAAAGAGCAATACCAAGATGAAAACTGTTGGTGTCAGGAATTAAATGTCAAAATTCACATTACAACATTGGGTAGAGCAATAATATCACCAGAATCAGAAACATTAGACCAGTGACCCTAATAAATGGTAACATAATCCCAGAAAGCCCTCGGAACTAGGGCAGACAAGTTTAGAAGTAAGGTTGTGGGATAGTTTCATGGTTGTAGAAAACCTCAGAGGTTGTAGATGCTAGATGTTTCTCAGACTAATTAAATATAAAATTTTCAATACATTTTGAAAAGAGTTGAAAATGATGCAGACCTCTTCAATCCCAGAAAAGAACGGATGGTTTGGATAGGGAGAAGCTGATGAACAGTTGAAGAAGTAAGAAAGTAACAAGTGTTCACTGCAGTCCCCAAGCCAGAGAAGGGCTGTTCTGTTTGGGAACCAAACTCTTAGAGCCCCAGTGAAAACCATCATCATAAGTTGTGGATGCACAAAGGAGTTTCAGGAGAAAGCCCTGCTCAGAACTCACAGCTTCAGTTAGTGATGTGAGTCACTCTAGCAGGTCTTCACTGTGGCATAAGCCACAGGAAGTCCGTCTTCTCCTGTGGTGCTAACAGCCCTCTATCTGGACACATGTAGAGAGCAGTGTCACCTTCACATGGTCACACACATGCTCCTTGTGGTCCGTGCTCACTCCTGCTGCTGGAGGCCTCCACCCATCCAGGCAGATGGGGAGGGGGGCAAGGTGATTGAGCACTTTTACTTTATGGGCAACTGTATTTGCAAATGGTGAGGGAAAGTGCCTCCCCAGTACTGTTGCAGATACAAATCAATATCTTCATATGAAACACTATATATGATTTCATTGTGTACTATTTTCATAATTTCTTTTAAATTATAGCCAAATTATCCATGCAAAGAGTAAAAAAATAATTTATATCTGTCAGGACAATAATTTATATCTGTCAGTCAAATTCCTTCTCTAGGCTCAATCCCCATTCTTCCTTCCTCAGAATTATCTGCATTGGCAGATTCCTTTGTGTACACATTTCTGTTTGAAAATACATGCATTCTCTAGTTTCATCTATCCCACACCCTATCTCATTTGAGAAAAATATTGGAGTACAACTTAAGAATATAAATAAGATTTCTAACTTCTTAAAATACTTGAGATTAGGACTATATCAACTAATTATGAAAGGATCATTTCTGCTTTAATATAACAGAGAAAATTGGAATTAAGTAAAACAGGCCAGTGTAGTTCAGTGGCTGTTAAACTTGAATCCTCATCAGAATGAGGGGAAGAAACTGGAAAAATATCAATGATTGGGGTGCTTTTAAGAAAAGGCTAAAATAATGGACAGCATTATTTTTAAAATGGTAATTTCTTAAATGCTTACCAAGAATGTAATGGATCGAAGAACCCATGAAAACAACCAGGATAATTTGGAATAAGTGGAAATCCCATCTTTACATAAACTAAGAGAAATATCAAGTTCTGATGCATAAGTTATTGGTAACAAATTGAACACAGATGAGTGTGGAAGAAGATGTGGGAGTAGCAGATCTCAGAACAAACTGCAAGTGCACTTTTCCAAGCGGAGAAAGACATCCTGAATTGCACAGTCACAGTCGCTTCCTTAAAAGATTGGCAAAATGTAGCACAAACTGGAGGTGGAGACTTTTGGGATTCACATTCATTACATTCAGAGGGTTTCTCTCCAGTATGAATGTTGGAATGTTTAATGAGTTACTGCCTCTGGCTGAAGGTTATTCCACATTCCTTACATATATAGTGTTTCCCTTCACTATGAATTTTCTCATGACCAGTGAGATAAGATTTGCTACTTGAAGGCTTTCCTACATTCTGTACATATATAGGGTTTCTCTATAGTTTGTCTTCTCTGGCATGTAATGAGGCTTGATTTCTGAATGAAAGCTTTCCCACATCCATCACATTCAGAGTTTTTCTCTCCAACATGTATTCTTGGATGATTAATGAGGGTTTCCTTCTGGTTGAAGACTTTTCCACATTCATTGCATATATAGGGTTTTTCTCCAGAATGAATACTCTGATGTTTCATGAACAATTGCTTTTGGCTGAAGGCTTTTCTGCATTCTTTATATTCATTTTTTTTCTGTCACTGTGAGTTTTTTCATGTTCTCTGAGATATGATTTGTACCTAAAGTCTTTTTCACATGCCTTACATGCATATGTTTTCTTTGCACTAGGAAACCTCTCAGACCTGAGATTTAACATTTGAATTAAAGCTTTCCCATATATATATCATTTCTCTTCAGTAAGAATTTTCTGATGAATAAAGAGATTTTCTGTTAGGTTGAAAATTTTCCCACATAACATTTCTATGCTTGTTCCCTGGTATGGCTTTTAAAATGAGGAGTAAAAATGATGGTAAAGAGCAGACTACATTCAGGACACATATTGTTTCTCTCTAGTTTGAATTTTCTCATATTCCATGAGGTTTTGTTTCAGATGGAAACCTTCCCATGTTCATTACAATACTAACTAATGTATGAATATTTTATGCTCAGTGATATTTAATGCCCGGAAGAAAGATTTCTAATATTTCTTACATACACGCGGTTTTACTCCTGCATGTTTCTTTCATGTGAATCTAGCATTGCCAAATTAATGAAATCCTTAATGGCTTCTGTGAAGGATTCATTTTTTGGTATCTCATGAGGTTGTATTTCCAAGATAACCTCACACTCATTACACTTAAAAGGCAGGACTACCATATGGTTCAAACTGGTAAAACACATTGTCTTCATTCTTTTACCATACATAGATTCCCTCATGTTTAGGTAAGCATGATGCAAATTCCTTCAAAGTTAAGCTACATTCATATAAGTTTTATTTTGAGGAAACAGTGCTTGCAGTCAGAGAACATATTTCCCCAACTTCTTACATTCTCTGCCTTCATCTTAAGTCTGTACTGTTGTGGAAGTGGATATAGCTTCACTCACAAGCCTTTTGTTACAAACACATTTCTGTTTGTAAATACATGCATTCTCTAGTTTCATCCATCACACGCCCTATCACATATGAGAAAAGTTTTGTAGTACAACTTAAGAATATGAATAAATTTTCTAACTTCCTAAATTACTTGAGATTAGAAGTATATCATATAATTATGAAAGGAACATTTCTAATTTAAAATACTAAAAAAAATTGGAGTGAATTAGAAAGCAGGCTGTTGTAATTTCACGTGGAGGTAGACAGTGCCTGGAATGATACAAAGAAAGTTAGGTACCAGGGGAACTTCACTCCATGTTGAATGCAGGCATTTTTATTTAAGCTGAAGCTTCTTTTTATACTACAAAGGTGATAATAAAATATGGCGTTGTTCACTAGTTCCTCTGCTTGGTACGTGAGAGCGCTGCCTCTTTTTGTGTTCCCAATCTTTCTTGGGAATTCAGAGAATAACATTTTTGTAGTGTATTCATTCTACTCTCCCTTCTCCTACTGATGTTTGCAGTATATAGTGTCCTTGGAGACATTTCCTAATGTTTATCTGCCCCAAGAATGCTTTTAAAATGCTTAAACTTTTATGCTCTTGATCTCAGCTTCTTTTTCAATGATTCCCCCTTTTTTGTTTTTGGTCCAGGGTGACTGTGCCTGTGTTAGGTTGCCCTCCTCTGAAGGTCTTACCCATCACTGGCGACCAGCCAAGCTTCATGCACCGGGATTTGAGAGTTAAGTGTTTTAAGCAGAATCAAGTTATTGGCATGGCTGGCCTTTTCAGCCCTATTAATGCAGGACAGCAGCATTTTGTGAATGCCTCCTAATACAGTTAAGAGTAGCAGACACCAATGGTCATCACAATGATGTTAGCAAATACAGAGGTTGTTTTCCACCAATGTTGGGGGTATATTTTATTTAATTGATTTGACACTAATTGCTAAATTTTGCTACTTGGAAGTGTAGTAAGTTGATTCTCAGACATGCTCAAAATCTTCTTTTGCAAATCTGTAATTTCTATAGATAAATTTATGTGATGACCTATTAAATGATTTTTAATTTTTTCTCATTCATAATGGGAATCATTGCAATGGAGGGGAGTGATACAAAAACCACTTTCATTCCAATCACACTATGAACCTAGTTTTAAATTTAGATTACATACCTGATCTCCCATTTGTGTAACAGCCATCTCTAAGTCATTAAGCCTATTGTTGATCTGCTCTCAAAATATGCCTGACTATGCCATAGCTCACTAGCATTTTGATGCCAATTTCTAACTTATTGTCATGTTTGGATATTCTCATGTAGGGCAGCTCCTACCACAACAGCAGCTGTAATAAGCCCTATAAGCCCTAATACAGCAGCTATAGTTAATGCAATTAAACGTTTGGTTCTTTTCAAGTAATGATTTAGAAAGTGCCAAAGGATAAGGTTCTCAGGGGAAGACTGCCAGCAGTGATTCAAGCAAATCCAAACCCATATTCCATGACACTGATATCCTATTTGAACTGCAGTAGAACTCTCCTGTAAAACAGAATTTGATACACAAGTGTAAAGGGAGCAATTACTGCAGAAAACCATTGTTGTTTAATGCTTGCTGTTCCTACTATCAAAACAATGGCATCCTGTACACATACTTTAAGAAATTAAGTGGATTTGCTTTTTGAACTAGTAATATTAGTTTTATTGCCTTGCCATTCAAAAATTGGCTAGTTCCCAAAAATAATTTCCAGAAATAATTTTAGTTTTGTTTAGCATCCCATAGTTATGGGATAAATCTTCCCTGATGAGCCCAACTTAGTGACATATTTATACTTATGACATCCCCAAAATTATAAAAATAATGATAGCCTTCTTTTGTTGTTTTTGTTTAATTACTAATTTTTCAACTTATGGTTGTGTTTACATTAGGTTTCATTATCCCTATAATGGCCTTATTCTTTACAATTCTATAGGAATTCTTAAAGAGCACAACCTCAGATGAAACATGGTATGTATGCCATTTATCATTTTGTACTATGATTTTGGGGCTGTGTACATGGATCAATGGATCCTATGCAGTTAGGTCATTCAAGAAAAGGAAATTAACAATAAATTTCCCTTCCTAATCAGGTTTTAGATGAAGCAAGAGAAAATGAAAAGACTGATGAATATAAACAGGGTAGGGTTTGTCCCCTCAAGTCAACAATTCTAAGAGAGGTGAATTAGTAATATAAGCCCAATATGTATAATTATGTGAAAGTGCATTTCTTACTGCTGTGGTTCTCATGGTAAGCATAGCAAGGAACAACTGTGTTAGTGTGAGATTCTGCCTTTTAGAAGTTACCTTCTTTTCTGCTTTTTGTGTTAGCTTCTTTTGCTTGTTTTTGTCTAGGTTTTAGATGTCTGGACAGGAACCAAAGCTGGTCTCTTTTATCTGTAATCATAAGAGCATAACCTTGACCGTATATCCTAACTTAACTTTGGCCTTATCCCATTGATTATTATTTTTATGCTTTCAGTGAACTAGTTGTACAATATTTGTTTCTGTATTATTGCCTGATTTTTGCCAGAAATGCTCTGCTGCTGATGTATATGATTCTGACCTTTAGCTTAAAATATTTATTGTAAATAGTTCTTGATATAATTGTTTTCTCACCTCACCATTTCCACCTTTTTTGTTTTTGCAGCATTTATAGAGATTAACTTTTAATTTTTTATGATAATTATCCATACATTCACAGGCTTATGAAATCAGGGGATACACTGATATACTTGGCTTATTTTTGCCTAGAGTCCTGGATAAATACAAGGTAAATGTTAATAGATATTTAATTTTATAAACTTATATTGACAATTAGGGTGAGAAACAAATAACATAACTAATTAAAAGATTAAGTCAATATTGAACAAAGTTACAGAATGACAGATAAATACAGCAGTTATATATATATATATATTTACCAATATTTAGCTTTTAGCTGGGATGTGTTGAAGTAGCATCTGATACTAAAGTTTTGGTTGACTGTGTTTAGCATTAATGAATTTGATACTATAGAGGTCAACTTGTGCATATTTTGCTAATTTCAGAGGAAGAGGCCAGCCTCCTCACAAAGGAACACAACACTCCCTGGGCAGTACATTTTAAGGTTTATGCATCAATCCCTGGGAGAGTGGTCAGTTCCCTGAGGGAGGAATACAACACTTGTTGAAATGCACTTTATTTTTTTTATTTTGTTACAAAACGTCCTTGATGTGCTTACTATTTTAATTTCCAATATTTTTCCTGAAATGTGAAAAGTGTTAACTGGGAAAGCGTTGGTTTGTTGATTAACAAAGATTTCTGCATGATGCTTTACTTTTAGGCTTGAACAATACTTTCTAAACCTATTTTTTTTAAAGATATTTAGTTTCAGGATTTCAAATTTAAGACAAAAGTTTTATATATATACTTAATAATACACTTTTATGTGTAATAAACAAATGATTAAATTATTTATATATGCAATGTATTTTAAAGAAGTTTTGATTGGTATTTCAGTATATTTTACATAATTCATACCTACATTAGATTATACAACAACAGACATCCAATGAATAAACGTTCATTTCTTAAGCATTTAAGATTTTTGGTAGCATCATTAGAATGACCTCAATTTTTTTATTATGTATAGTTTGAGGCATACGTAAAAACAAATTGGTATTTCTTTTTTGTGCTGTGGGGTAATACATTAATTTGTAATTTTATCCTTGCATTGGTTTTGTTACCAGTATAATTAGAATTGGGGCAGTTGCTTACAGTGTTGAATATAAACTTGATTTATTGTTGGCTGGTTTACAGGAAGGGGAATGTGGTCTGGCTTGACTTGTTTACAAAAATATTAAAGAAAGCTTAAGCAAGTTTTAAAACAAAGTGATAGTGACAAAACTGGATATTAATTTTTTGCAACCAACTAGCAATATTTGGGACCATTGCATGCTGCAGTGGTGTTATTTTATTTTACTATAAGTTACTGTTATGCACTACCCTGGCAGTCTTTAATGGCTGCTTTCTTCTTGTAGTTATAACTAAAAGTTATGATTAATAACATTATATTTTATTTACTGTTATATTGAATCATTATTATATTTTCAGGAATTTTATACACTTTTAAAATATTCATATGAACTTTTTGTTCATATAACTTTTTTATAAAATTAGAAAATTTATTTTAATTATACAACAGTTTTAAATATTGCATTCAACTGACATCACTTGAACTTAACTATTTTTAGTATTTTACTTTTTTTAGGTAAAAGGCCAAGATATATATGACAGTTTGAAATAAAAATCACTTTCAGGATTTGACTTTGAGAAAGCAAGTTCAAACATTGTGTTCTTTTTAAAAGTGATAAGACCTCTTTCTTCATGGGAAGGATAAGTTTAAAGTACAAGAATCCATTTTGATAAAAACAAACTTCCTTTACTGCATACTGATTTTTGAGGAGAAAACCTTTGTAAACTTTTACTAAAACACACTACTGACATGATAAACTTTGAGAAAGAATAACACTTTAACTTTCTATTATTACATTGTTTGACATTAAAGCTTTTAAATTTTTATAGGTAGACTGCTTAAATTTTATTTAGATTTGACCATAAAAATTCCTTTTGCACAAGCCTTTTGCACTTTTATATTTATTCACGTTTTGTCCCACATTTTATTTTGTTTAATAACTAGTCATTTTATCTTAGGATAAAATGACTTTCTTTTCTTTAATAATAAAATCACATTCTATATACCTTCCATATTTAAGTTATCACAATGATTTTGGAAACCACTTCCAAGCAAATTTCTGAGAACATATAATTACCATCAACATTAAACAAACTTGTTAGAATAATGATTTAATTTGAGTATAATTTTTTAAATTATTTTAAATGAATTTCCATATTAATTTATTAATATAAGCACTTATTTAATTTATGGCCATTTGAATAGAGCTTTCATAATATTCTTCAATTAAGAATTTAAGTTTACCATCCAGAGTTATCAAAATATACACTGACACTGAACAGACAAATACAAAAGAATTATGACACACTAACAGAAACATAAACCTTACTAATTTGACCTATAATTTTCACTCCTTTGGTAAGGCTGTCTTCAAGCCATCCATCATTTCACATCTTTGATTTTACTGTTTTTGTGATTTTTTTTCTGGAATCTATGTTACCTGTAATATATAAGCTTGTTGTTTGAATCACTTTTGTTCATAATCAGCAATGAGCCCGGACAACTTAAACAGCCTAAATACAGTTAAGCTCTAATTTAGCATTTTATATGGATATTTAACATGTATATTTTGGAATACTACTCTTTAGGAGTACACTTATGTTAAAAGTTCAGATGACAGGCGGCAAGATGGCGTTGGTGTAGGAGGGCGCACACTGCAAGCTCCCAGAGCAAGGCGGATTGAGGACGGGGTCCTGCCCGGGGGTCTGTGCCGTGCACGCGTGGAGTGAGAAGCTTGGGACATCTATCTGCGCGGAACGGCGGCGTGGACCGAACGGTGGAGATTCGTGAGTTTTGAGGCTGCCGGTGGAGGTTGGCACAGGCGGCTGAGCCCCGCGGTTACGGAAATAAAAAATAAAACGGCCATTTGGAGCCGCGGGCGGGGCGAAAAAGTTTTATTTTCTGGGGAGCTGGCTGCCTGGCGCCCCTTGGACCTTGTGTGAACAGAGCAAACGAGCTAGTCAGCACCCGGTGAACCGGAGGGGGGATTTTGGTCGGGGAACGCAGCTGATTTCCCCAGCCACCCAGGGATAAGACCCGGGCCGCTGCGGAGCCAGGAGGAAGGGACACTTCCCAAAAGAGGGAGGGTTCTGTTGGAAGACAGGGAAGGGTATTTTATATTTTTAGACATCGATCTGGCTGCCTGCATCGCCCCATAGCTTTGGGGAGCAGATAAGCCGAACTGAAGCAGCACCAGGCTGAGAGCAGACACGAATCTGCACTCAAACTGATTTACTGAGCAGCCCGGTGAAGCTGGAGCTCGGCGCCAGAAGGGGCGGAATCCGCCGTCTTTAGCACTCCTCACTGACTAACATCAGAGTTTCAGCTAACCTGGGGAGTCTGGAAAGTGGGACGTGCTTGATTAATTTCCACGGGCCCAGCTAGGGTCCCTTCCGTAAGGGGGTTGGTCTAGAGGAGGAATTATTTTGGGTCCTGCATTTGGCTGAAAAAAAAATAAAAAAAAAAAGTGAGGTCACCTCAACAATTGAAAAATAAATTCTTTTTAATTTAGTTTAATAGCTAAAAGCTGCTTCAGGACCTGCATATAGAACCCTGTGGGGAAATTCATTGATAAACACAAGTAGGCAGGAAGGATCCACGTGGACCCTAGGGGAATCATTGACCCCCCTTAGCTCTGTTTGACTGCTTGCCTGTGTGGATCTTTGGTTTCTCTCTGTTACTTTCTGGTCTATTGCTATTATTCCCATTTTCCTCCCCCCTTCCTTTTTCCTTCTATTTTTTTATTAAATAGGTGCTGCCAGCTGGTCGCTTATTTGCTGGGCTTCTTATTCAGTAATTTCCCACTCGCTGTATATATTGATTCTGTATTACAAACTATCGCTTATCCTTCCTGCATGTTTCTGCCTTCTGTTTTCTGTTGTGGCTCTTAGAGACAACATATTTTCATAGGCCCACAACTTAAGGGTGTCAATTTATATCCCATCTATTTTGTTTTCTTCTTCTTTTTTTTTTATTAGTATTAACTTTTTCCTTTCAGACCTTTCTCTACTATTTCTCTACCTCCTCATAATTCTAGCCTTCTAAATCACTATATATATATATATTCCTCCATTTGTTTTCCCAGTCCATTATAGGAACTCCATATTTTTTCCTAGTACTCTACACTGCCTACACAAGTTAAATATTCATCTCATTAAGTCTCATTTTGCCCCTCTTCTAACTTTTATCAACATTTCTATTATCCTTCTGCCTTCCTTACATCTTTTGATTCCTCTGGCCCTAACCTTTTGCCTTCAAGGGAAAATAGAAAGAAGTAAGGAAATAAAATAAGAAGAAAAACTGCCAAAGAGAAAACTTAACTCACACGCAGAACCAACAGCTAAATAAAATTCTAGAGCATAGAGAAAAGCTAATCAACTGAACAAACCCATCAAGATAATATGATGACCAGAGGGCAACAGAAAAATACAAATGACTCTGAGAAACTGGAAAACATGGACCAGTCCAGTGCACAAAATAAAAACCAGGAAGCAATGCAGTACATCGAACAACTAATCAAAGCTATCCAAACAAATATCATGGACCAACTTAAAGAACTGAAGGAAGAGATTAAGGATATAAAGAAGACACTGGGAGAACATACTGAAAAAATAACTAACACACCTAAAAACGTAATGGATATGATGGCGAACAAAGACACAAGTCAAGAAATGAAAAAGACGCTGGACTCGCATGGCAGCAGAATTGAACAGGCAGAGGAAAGAATTAGTGATATGGAAGACAATACAGTTGAAATCAAAGAGATTGTAGAAAACATAGACAAAAAGATAGAAAAAATCCAGTATGGTCTCAGGGAATTAACCGATAATGCAAGACGCACACACATACGCATTATGGGCATCCCAGAAGGAGAAGAGAAGGGAAAGGGAACAGAAGGAGTGTTGAAGGAAGTTATGGCTGAAAACTTCCCAACTCTATTGAGAGAGATGGATGTGCAGATCCAGGAAGCACAGCACACCCCAAATAGTATAAATCCCAACAGGCCAACTCCAAGACATATACTTGTCAAACTGTCCAATGCTCAAGACAAAGAGAAAATACTCAAGGCAGCAAGAGAAAAGAGAACCATCACATACAAGGGAAGCACAATAAGATTAAGTGCTGATTTCTCAGCTGAAACCATGGAGGCAAGAAGACAGTGGTATGACATAGTCAAAACACTAAAAGAAAAAAACTTCCAGCCACGAATTCTCTACCCAGCAAAATTGGCATTCAAAAATGATGGAGAGCTCAAAATATTCACAGATAAACAGCAATTAAGAGAGTATGTCAAGAAGAAACCAGCACTTCAAGAAATACTAAAGGAATCCCTTCAAATTGAAAGGAAAAAACAAAGGAGAGAGAGTTGGAGGAGAGTTTAAAAACAACTGAAAACTCAAAAAGAGAAACAAAACAACATATGACATACATTAACCCAAAGAAAAAATGACTGAAGTAAGAAATTCATTACGAGTAATAACACTGAATGTTAATGGATTAAATTCACCAATCAAAAGACACAGATTGGCAGAATGGATAAGAAAATATGATCCATCTATATGCTGTCTACAAGAAACCCACCTTCGGCCCAGGGATTCAAGGAGGCTGAAAGTGAATGGCTGGAAAACCATTTTACAAGCTAACAACAGCCAAAAAAGGGCAGGAGAAGCTATTCTAATATCAGACAAAATAGACTTTAAATGCAAAACTATTGTAAGAGACAAAGATGGACACTACATATTAGTAAAAGGAGTAATCTCTCAAGAAGAGAGAACAATCATCAACATTTACGCACCTAATCGAGGTGCCTCAAAATACGTGCGGCAAACTCTTGAAAAACTAAGAGGAGAAATAAATTCCTCTACAATTATAGCAGGGGCTTCAACACACCACTATCATCATTAGACAGAACATCTAGGCAGAGAATCAATAAAGAAACGAAGGCACTCAACAATACATTAGAAGATTTGGACTTAATAGACATATACAGAACACTACACCCAAATACAGCGGGATTTACATTCTTCTCCAGTGCACATGGAACATACTCCAAAATAGACCACATGCTAGGCCCCAAAACAACACTCAATGAATTCAGAAAGATTGAGATTATACAAAGTAATTTCTCTGACCAAAACGGAATGAAGTTGGAAATCAATAAGGGCCAGAGAAACAGGTTAGG
>JAKSZT010052255.1:0-27846 GCA_026826555.1 Tolypeutes matacus | reverse complement strand
CTGGTATCTGTGGACTTCTACCCCAAATAAATACCCTGTATAAAGACCAACTCATTTTTGGTATTTCCCATTAGCACCCCTTTGGCTGACTAACACAGCTCCTATGCACTTGCTTTCATGCACAATGTCAAAACACTGCTTTTACTTAATGCTATTCCAATGAAGTGGTTTCTTCAGGTTTTAGAACTAATAGGATACGCATTTCATTGACAGCTATGCACTTGCTTGGAGTTACAACACCTTCGAAACCTGTTTTTTAATCTAAAGCTCTGTGAATCCAATATCTTCTTCACATTTAAGAAAGACCCTTATTTCCTTGCCTGCTATGCACTTGACTTCACTTACAACCCATGTCAAAACAGCGCTTTTACCTAATGCTATACCAAATGCAGTCGTTTTTTCACTTTTGAAAACTCAGTAAGATTGGTATTTCATTTTCTGCTATGCATGTGTTTTCCCTTATAACACCTTCAAACAATGTATTTACCTAACACTCTGTGAATACAGGAGGTACTTCATCTTTGAAAAGTAAGTAAGATACTTGTTTCCTTGGCTGCTATACACTTGTTTTCACTCAAAATGTCAAAAACCTGCATTTACCTAATGCTCTGCCAATGCAGAGGTCTTCATTTTTTTAAGTAAATAAAATACTTCTTTTCTCTGCTGCTATGCACTTGTTGTCACTTACAACCAATGTCAAAACACTGCTTTTTCTATGTGAATGCTGCAGTTCCTTCCTTTTTGAAATCTATGTAAGATTCTAGTTTCTTTGGCTGCTTTGCATGTGTTTTCATTTACACTCAGCTTCAAAGCACTGTTTTTATCTAATGCTCGGTGAATGCACTCGCTTCTTCACTTTAGATAACCTATATAGAAATTTGTTTCATTGGCTGCTTTGCACGTGTTTTCTCTTACAATGAACTTCAACACACTGGTGCCACTGACCTCTCTGTGAATGCAGGAGGTATTTCACATTTGTACGGTAGGTAAGATACTTGTTTTTTGGCTTCTATGCACTTGCTTTCACTCACAATCAATGTCATATCCTGCTTTTACCTAATGTTATGTCAATGCAGTGGTTTGTTCAGTTTTCAAAACAAAACAGGATACTCATTTCATTGGCACCTATGCACTTGCTTGGAGTTACAATGATCTTCAAAATCCTGGTTTTAACATAAAGCTCTGTGAATCCAGGTGGTTTTCACATTTGTAAAGTAAGAAAGATACTTCTTTCTTTGGCTTCGATACCCTTGTTTTCACTTACAACCAATGTCAAAACACTGATTTTACCTAACGATATGCCAATGCTTAGTTCCTTCACTTTAGCAATATAAGTAAGATTTGTGTTTAATTTCCTGCTATGCATGTGTTTCCACTTACAATCACCTTCAAGACACTGGTTTTACCTCATATCTGTGAATAGTTTAGGTACTTAACTTTGAAAGTTAAGTAAGATCCTGGTTACCCTGGCTGCTGTGCACTAACTGTCACTCACAATGTCAAAAGCCTGCATTTACCTAATAATATGCCAATGGAGTGGTTTCTTCAGTTTTCAAAACTAAGCAGTATACACACTTCCTTGGCAGCTAGGACATTGCTTGGAGTTACAGCTCCATGGGTCTCATAGGCACCAAAGGCCTCCACAGGCAATGCATGCTCCATGGGCTCCATGTGTCTGCACAGGCTATAAAGGCTCCACAGCCTCCAGAAGCTCCTTGAGCATGCACAGACCAAATGGCTCGATGGCACAAAATGGGCACCATAGGCTCCACAGTCCTCCTCAAGATCCTCAGCCTCCTCAGCCTCCACAGCCTCCACTGACTCCATGGGCCTACATAACATCCATGTGCTCCATGGACTCCACATTTCTCCAAGGGCTCAACAGACTATGCCAGCACCATGAGCCTGCATTGTCTCCATGGTCTCCATGAGATATAGAGGCTCTGTAGGCTCCACAGTCTCCACGCGTTCCATGGGCTCCATGTGCACCTATGACACCATGGGCCCCACATGTTCCACAGGCCTCCACAGCTGCCATGGGCTCTAGCGGGTTATAGGCCTAAACAGGATCCACAGGCCTCCACGTGCTCCACAGGCTCCCCAGTACCACACAGACACTATGGACTCCACAGGGTACTCTGGTCTACACAGGCTCCACAGATATCCACGTGTTTCACAGCCTCCACGGGTTCCATCAGCTCCATGGGTTCCAATTGCCCCTACATTCTCATAGACTTCACAGTCTCCCTCTCCTTCACAGATTTACACAGGCTCCACCGGCCTCCTTGGGCTCCATAGTCATCACAGGCTCTTCATTCTCCTTGGCCTCCAGAATCTCCACCAGCTCCATGACTCCATGGACTTCACAGATTCACAGGTTCCACTGGCCTGTACAGCATCCATGAGCTCACTGGGCTCCATGGGTTCCACAGTTCTCTAGACCCCATGGGCTGCACCACTACTTTGGCTCCTCAGTCATCACAGGTTCTACTGGCTCCATAGGCTCCACAGGTGTCCATGGGTTACATGTTTTCCCCAGGCTGCACTTACTTTATAGTGTCCTTGGGCTACATACTTCAAAATGACCCATGGATCCACAGGCCTGTACAGGCTCACAAGCTGCCTGGGCCTGCACAGAAAACTCCATGGGCTTTCTGAACTCCATAGACTTGAGAGACTTCATGTTCTCCAACGCCTCAACCACTTCCACAGGCCTGAACAGGCTCCACATGCTTCTACAGTCTCCATGGGCTCCACATGCTCCACAGTTCTGCATAGGCTCCATGGTTTACACAGGGTCCACAGGCTCCATGAACCTCCACAGGCTCCAAAGTCCCCAAAGTCTCCACTGGCCTATAAAGCCTCCACAGTTTCCATGGAATTTATGTTTTCCACAGGAAGCACATGCTCCCCAAGTGTCAATGAACTCTAGGGGCCTCCATAGGCTAAACAGGCCTCCAGTGGCTGCACGGACTCCACAACCTCCATGGGCTCCACATGCACCACAGGCTCAATATTTATGCACCAGCGCCACAGGCTTCACCGACTCCACATGCTCTACAAGCTCCACAGACTACACGTGCTCCTCCGGATTCATTGGCCTGCACAGGCTGCATGGACTCCAAGGGCTTCAAAGGCTGCACAGGCTCCATGGGTTTCTTGGCTCTGTGAGCTCCACTGGCTCAACACGTTCCACATATTCCACAGGCCTGCACAGTTGCGTTATACTCCATGGGGTTTATAGGACTCTACACGCTCCACAGGCTCCATGGTCTCCACAGGCTACACGTGCTCCACAGGCTCCATGGGTATACCCAGGCTCCACAGATTCTACTGACACCAGAGGTTCTATAGGCTCTACAGACTCCAAGACTACACAGGTTCCATGGACCTGCACAGGCTGCATGGTCTACAAGGGCTTCAACGTCTCAACACACTCCATGGGTTTTCAGAGGCTCCACAGGCCTCCAGGGGCAATGCATGCCCCATGGGCTCCATGACATCCACGCCCTCCATGGCATCGATATGGCTTCACATTCTCCAGAGGCTCCCCAGTCTCCACAGGCTCCATGAGCCTACTGGGCTCCACAGACTCCACAGTTCTCCACATGATCCATCTTTTTAAACCCTGTAGCCTCAACAGGCTTCACGGGCATACAAGACCTCCATGGGCTCCATTGGATCCACATTCCTCCATGGCCTCAACAGCCTCTGCCATCACCATGAGCATACTCAGGCTCCATGGCCTCCATGCGATATACAGGCTATGTGGGCTTCACAGGCTCCATGGGTTCGCATAGGTTTCATGAGCTCCAGTGGCTCCACCGGCTCCACAAGTTCTGCCGGCCTGCACAGTTGCTGTACGTTCCAAGGTGTCTATAGGCCTTTACAGGCTTCACAGACCTCCATGGGCTCCACAGACTCTGCAGGTCTGCAGAGCTACCATAGATTCCACAGGGTCCTCAGGCCTGCACAGGCTCCACTGACCTCCCCAGGATTTAAAGCTTCCTTGGTCTTCATCAGCTCCATGGTTTCCAAAGGCCTCTATATTCTCATAGAATTCACAGTCTCCCTGTGCTTCACATGACTGCACAGGCTCCACAGGCCTCCTTGGGCTCCATAGACTACATTGGCATCTCGGTCTCCATTGCTTCCACAAACTCCACCAGCTCCTCGGTCTCAGTCTCCATGGCTTCACAGGTTGCACAGGATCCACTGGCCTACACAGCATCCATGAGCTCCATGGGCTCCATGGGCTCTACAGTCCTTTACGACTCCATGGGCTCCACCAGCTCTATCAGCTCCACAGAACCCACAGGCTCTAAGGCCTCAATGGGTGCCGCATTCTCCACAGGCTCAACAGGCTCCATGGGTTCCACAGGTGTCAATGGGCTACATGCCCTTAACAGGCTCCACATTCTCTGTTGTGTCCTTGGAGTCCATACCTCAATAGGATCCATGGGCCCCATGGGCCTGATGAGCTCCACAGGATCCACAGTACTGTACAGGCTCCACAAGCTACCTGGGCCTGGACAGGCTTCAAGGGCTCCACAGACTTTTTGAACTCCACAGCCTTGACAATCTTCATGGGCTCGATGTCCTCAACCAACTCCACAGGTCTGCACAGGCTCCAAAAGCCTCTATAGCCTCCACGGGCTCCACAGGCTCCACAGGTCTGCATAGGCTCAATGGTTTATACAGGCTCCACAGGTTTCATGGGCTTCCAAAGTCCCTAATGGGCCCACAGGCTCAACTGGCCTCTACAGCCTCCACAGCCTCCATGGAATCTATGGTCTCCACAGGCAAAACATGCTCCACATGTGTACATGGCATCTAGGGGCCTTCACATGCTACACATTCCTCCACATGCTGCACGGATACCACAGGCTCCTTGGGCTCAACGTTCTCCTCAGGCTCCTTGGGTATACACATGCTCTACATTCTCCACAGACTCCACAGCTTCTATAGGCTCTACAGGCTGCACGTACTCGACAGGCTCAATAGTTATGCACAGTCTCCACAGGCTCACGGATTCCATAGCCTCCATGGGCTCCATATTCTCCACAGGCTCCATGGGTATGAACAGGCTCCACAGGCTCCACGGACTCCACAGGCTTCATGGGATCTCTGTGCTCCACAGGCTCATTGGGTGTACACAGGCTCCACAGGCTCCATAGGATCCACATATACCACAGGTCTGCAAGTTGCCATAGGCTCCATAAGTTCTATAGGTCTCTACATTTTCGACAGCCTCCATGGTCTCCACATGTTACACAAGCTCCAGTCTCCCTGAATACACACAGGCTCCAAAGGCCCCACTGACTCCACAGTTTCTATAGTCTCCACAAGATTCACATTCTCCACAGGTTCCATGGGCCTGCAAAGGCTGCATGGTCTCAAGGGCTTCAAATGCTCCACATGCTCTATGGGCGTGAACAGAATCCACAAGCCTCCAGTAGCAAAGCATGTTCCATGGACTCCATGACCTCCAAGACCTCCATGGCATCCATGAGGCTTTAATGTCTCCAGAGGCTCCATTGTCTCCACAGGCTTCATGAACCTGCACAGGCCTCAGAGTCTCTGTGGCACAAAATGGGTCCCACAGACTCCACAGGAGTCCACATAATCCTCAGCTTCTTCAGACTCTACAGTCTCCAGATGCTTCATGGCCTGACATAATGTCCATGAGTTCCACGGGACCCACATTCCTCTATGGCCTCATCAGGCTCTTCCATCACCATGAGGCTGCATAGGCTCCATGACTTCCATGAGATATACAGGTTCTGCAGGCTCCACAGGCTCCATGGGTTCCATGGACTACTTGAGCTCCAGTGGCTCAACAGACCCCACATGTTCCACAATCCTGCACAGGTGCCATAGGTTCCATGAGATCTGTTGGATTTTGCAGGTTCCACAAGCCTCCATGGGCTCCACAGGCTCCCTAGGCCTACAGAGTTACCATGGGCTCCACAGGGTCCTCAGGCGACCTCAGTCTCCACATGCATCCACGGATTTCACAGCCTCTTTGGGTTCCATCAACTCCATGGGTTCCACAGGCCTCTATATTCTCACAGACTTCACAGTCTCCCTATCCTACACGGGAATGCACAGGATCCACAGGCCTCGTTGTGCTCCATAGTCTCCATGGGCTCTTCGGTCTCCATGGTTTCCAGAATCTCCACCAGTTCCACGAACAACATGGCCTTAACAGTTTACACAGGCTCCACTGGCCTACAGAGCCTCCACAATCTCCATGGAATCTATGATCATCACAGGCATCACATGCTTCACAAGATTCAATGGCCTCTAAGAGCCTGTATAGGCTCCACAGGCTTCCACAGCTGCCCAGACTCCACCACCTCTATGGGCTCCATGTGCTCCACAGGCTCCATAATTCTATCTAGGCTTCACAGTCTCCACGTTCTCCACAGGCTCCATGGGTGTGTAGAGTCTCCACATTCTCCATGGACTCCAAAGGCTCTATAGGCTCCATAGACTTCATGTGCTCCACAGGTTCCATAACCCACACAGGCTTCCTGGCCTTCCTGAGATATGCAGGCTCTGCAGGCACCAATGTTTCCATGGGTTTCATGGGCTCCGTGAGCTCCAGGGGCTCCACAGGCTCCACGTGTTCCACAGGCCTGCACAGTTGCCATAGCCTCCATCAGGTCTATAGGCCACTTAAGGCTCCACAAGTTTCAAGGGTTCCACAGGCTACACGTGATCCAGAGGATTCATGAGTATGTACAGGCTCCACAAGATCCACGACAGCACACTTTCTCTAGGCTCCACAGTCTCCACATGCTCCAAGACTACATAGGCGTGCACAGGCTGCACATTTTCCAGGGGCATACCTAGTTGCCTTAGGCTCCATGGGGTCTTTAGAACTCTACAGGCTCCTCAGGACTCCATGTTCTCCACAGGCTCACCAGACCTGCAAAGTTACCATGGGCTCCATAGGGCCCTCAGGCCTTCAAAGTCTCCACAGGCCTCCCAGGTTTCACAGCTTCAATGGCTTCATCAGCTCCATGATTTCCACAGGCCTCTATATTCTCACAGACTTCACAGTCTCCCTGTCCTTCATGGGACTGCAAAAGCTCCAAAGACCTCCATGGGCTCCATTGTCTCCACAGGCTCCATGGGCACTACAGTCCTTGATGACTCCATGGGCTCCACCAGTTATATTGGCTCCACATAATCCACAGGCTTTATGGACTGTACAGTCTCCTCAGGCCTCAAAGTGTGCCGCAATCTCCACAGGCTCAACAGGTTCCATCGCCTCCACAAGTGTCAAAGGGCTACATGCCCTTAACAGGCTTCAAATTCTCTGTAGTGTCCTTGGAGTCCATACCTCAACAGGTTCAATGGTCCCCATGGGCTCGACGAGCTCCACAGGATCGACAGGCCTGTATAGGCTCCATAAGCTCCCTGGGCCTGCCCAGACTTCAAGGGCTCCATGGGCTTTGTGAACACCACCGTCTTGACAAACTTCTTGGGCTCGTGGCTTCAACCTCCTCCAGAGACCTGCACACTCTCCACAGGCCTCTATAGACTCCATGGGCTCCACAGGCTCCACACTTCAGTCTAGACTCAATGTGTTACACAGGCTCCATAGACTTCATGGGCTTCCACAGTCCCCAAAGTGCCCACTGTCTCCACAGGCCTCCACATCCTCCATAGCCTCCATGGAATCTATGGTCTCCAGAGGCACCACATGCTCCACAGGTGTCAATGGCCTCTAGCACATGCCTCCATGCAGTGCACAGACTCCACAGGCTCCTTGGGCTCCACGTTCTCCACAGGCTTCATAGGTATACACATGCTCCACAGACTCCACCAACTCCACAGGTTCTATGGGCTCCACAGGCTGCACGTATTTCACAGTCTCCCTGGGCTTGCATAAGCAACATGTTCTCCAATGGCTTCAATATCTCAACAGGATCCATGGCCGTAAAGAGGCTCCAAAAACCTCTAGGTTTAATTCATGCTCAATGGGGTCCATGATATCCAAGGCCTCCATGACTTCCATGTGGATTCACAGTCTCCAGAGGCTCCCCAGGCTCCACAGGCTCCATTATCCTGCACAAGCCTCATAGGCTCCATGGGCCACAATGGGCTCCACCGACTACACAGTGGTCCACATAATCCTCAGCTTCTACAGACTCTACTGCATCCTCAGGTTTCATGGGCCTCCAAAGGCTCCAAAGACCCCACAGGCTTCTCTGGCCTACACAGCCTCCAGAGTCTCCATGGATTCTACTGTCTGTACAGGTAGCACATGCTCCACAAATGTCAATGGCCTCTAGGGGCCTGCATAGGCTACACAGGTTTTTTTGGGCTGAATGGTCTCGACAGGCTCCATGGGCTCGACGTACTCCACAGGCTCCAGAGATATGCACAGGCTCCACAGTCTCCACAAACTCCACTGGCTACATGGGCTGCACGTGCTCAACACTCTCCATGGATATGCACAGGCTCAACAGGATGCACAGAATCCACAGCCCCCATGGGCTCCATGTACTCCAAAGGTTCCAAAAGCGTGTTCAGCCTACATGGTCTACAAGAGTTTCAAAGACTCAACAGGGTGCGTGGGAATGCAGAAGCAGCACAGGCCTTCATGGGCTCCCCTGCCTCCCCAGTAATGAACAGACACTATGTACTCAACTGGTTCCTTAGGCCTGCACTGACTCCACAAACTTCCACGGGTTTCACAGTCTCCATGGCCAACATCAGCTCCATGGATTCCACAGGTCTCTACATTCTCACAGACATCAGAGTGTTCCTGTACTTCACGGGCTTGCACAGGCTACACAGGCTTCCTTGGCCTCCATACACTATACCTGCCCTGCAGAGGGGACCCGAGAATGCCATACTCAAGGACAGTACCACTGTGCTCAATGGGCTTGTGAAACCTTGGCCCCATGGAGTTCCAGAAATACTGCGATCAGCCTCTTCAGGGGAGGAAAGCCTCAGAACCCAACCATAGGTTCCGGAAACCCCATTCACATCTGTATCAATAATATCTTGGTAGGAGGCAAAACATGGGGCTTCAGACTATATGTTGGTCAAGATCCTGGAGCTGAGTATACAATCCCACAGGGTATTCTAAAAACCCCTGCACCCAATCCAGTGGGCCCCAACTGGGACATTGTCCTTAACCCAGAACCGGTAAATCTACCCAAAAGAAAACCAGGACCCTTAAGGACACCTAAGCAAAAACCCCCCAGAACCCCCTTGTTGTCAATGTTGTACTATGTCATCACTGTCTTAAATGAGAACCAGCCAAATGCCACCAACGATTGCTGGTTGTGTCTAAACCCCCCACCCCCTTGTTACATTGGAATAGGAGCAGATGGAAGCACTATCCCCAATACATCATGTATGTACAAAAGTTATCAGTAAACGAGGGCCAAAGTTTATGTAAGTGAGGTCATAAGCCAATTCTAACTCTGGGGGACTTACAAGGTAACGGTACCTGTTTCAACCCCTCCTCAAGCAAAATCAATGCAACCTTCCTAGGACCCAATGTTCATCAGCTGTTTTCTCTGACAAAACTGGTGAATTCTATTATAGGAAAGCCCCAATGGCATCTGGTTCACCTGTACCCAAGGAATCTCCCCTTGTCTCTCCCCCCAAACCTTGTCACAATCCAAGACTGAAAAAGACCCAGTCGTTTGCATCCTGGTGCGTATCATCCCACAGGTATACTGGTATTCAGGTGATGGTGGATGCGAGCATTTTAGGACTATGAGTCAGTTTAAATGAGTTCCTATTCTCATTCCCATTATGATCAGCCTAGGGGTCGGGGGTTCAGCAGCCTTAGGAATGGCAGCCATGATCACTGTAAAGAAAATTTTAACACCTTATCCACTCAAGTTGACTTAGACCTAAAAATGTTAGAAAAATCAGTTAGTCATCTCGAAAATTCCTTATCCTCTCTGGCCAAAATGCTTCTGCAAAATAGTTGTGGGTTAGATCTATTATTTTTAAAAGAAGGAGGACAATGTATGGCCATAGGCGAAACCTGCTGTTTTTATGCTAACCACTCAGGAGTGATAAAGGAAAGCCTCTCATTAGTCGGAAAGAGGCTACAGGAATGAGAAGAACTCAGAAAAAAAAGTACAAACTGGTACAAAAGCCTGTATTCATGGCCTCCATGACTAACTACCTTAATCATTACTCCTGCAAGTCCACTTGTCCTCATTATGCTAGGATTTCTAGTGGGCCATTATTTCATTAACTGTCTCACTTCCTATATTCAAAAAAGAATACATGCAGTAAAACTAATGGTGCTACACTCTCACTACACACCTTTTGCTACTGACGCAGAGTAAATGGTTTGATTAATGCCATTACAGGAGCAGGTAATGAAAAGGAAACAAGACCACACCAATTCTCCCCAGCAGGAAACCAAAGCTTATAAAATATGTGTGGTCGTTAAAAACCCAGAAACCCACCCAGGCCTAATTGGGGAATGGCAGACCTAATGTTGGAATGTCGCCAACTCGTGCTGGGAAAAGTTCAATCACAAACCCCCAGCTGAGATGCTAATGGCAAATATCCACTTCTGTAATTCTGCTTGCTTGCTTTGCTCAGAAACTTATATAAAAATGTATGTGTATAAACCTACCAATCCTGTCTCTTGGCATATGCAGGAATATTGGGTATGCACGGGAAGAAATTCTATAAAGGCTGCATCCTCCAGATTTTAGGTGTGACTCTTCCTAAAGAGCACATCCCAGACATTAATAAAGTTTCCATTAAATTTTTCTCATAGGAGTTGTTGTTTATATGAAGTGTTCCACTTCACAGTGCAATGGTGGTCAGCACCCCAGTTTGCTCAATGATGCCCACACCCAAAGTACAGCCACTAATTTATGAGTTCATATTTCTCCCAGACCTAGCAGATCTCTCCTGATCCCTGGGCCCTGGTTTAATGCCCTTGTTTGAGTCTTGTGTTGGCTACGGAAAAGTATGTTCTTACGAATCCATTGCTCTGTGTGTAAGCCTTTTCTATGTAGGACAATTTGGTTAGATTCAGATAAGGGTCCTTTTGATTAGGTCACTTTTTGTTGGAATGCTTTAGTTTAGTTAAGGACCCCTGATTAGTTTTCAGGCACCAGGATGGACCCCAATTCTTTGGCGGAAGTCCTACACATGAGGAACACACAAAGAGTGCTGCCATGTGGGAGAGGTCTCCAGTATATCTTACAGCTGGGGAGAAGACATAACCTGAGAGGCAGAGGGAGAGGCCAGAGGCTGCAGTCATGGAGCAGCTTGAATCTGAAGACATCCAGGCCAGAGGAAAAGGGATAGCTGTGAACAATTATGTCTAATGGCCCACTGCTGAGCTCAGGGACAAAATGAGTTTGAAGGGGAAGGCAGAGACAGACAGGGAGGTCGAACATTTTACCTTGGGAGGAGTTCAGCAGCAGCTGACCCTTGTTAAGACACCGTTTTTGATGATGCCTTGATTTGGATATTTTCACAGCCTCAGAACTGTAAGCTTTAACCCTAATTAATTCCAATAAAAGCCAACCTATTTCTGGTATTTTGCATTGGAAGCACTTGGGAAACTCAAAGTGCTAGGGATACAGGTTTGGAGAGCTACCCTGTTCCCAAATGACAGTGTTATCCTGCTGTCCAGTGAATTCACCTGTAAACTTTGTGTGTCTCCAGACTAAGCAGGATTGAGTACTGGTAAGATGGAGGGGGAAGTGCAATTGGCCAGCAAGGCCTGCAAGACAGGGAGTCAGGCAGGGGAATTACATTGTTTGGTGACTTGTATAAAATCATAGATACCCCACTATGATGTACCTGTCTCAGGCAGGGTTTGGGAGGTGGGCAGGGACTGATAAAAGCGTGGGACCTCGGGTCTGGTACAACACAGGTGTCAGGGCACAGAGAGGAGACTCCCTGCTCCTGCTCCTATTACCCTTCCCTCCTTCCCTTGGCCTCCAGCATTGACCCTCTGAGGAGGCTGTTCTTACTGTATCACTTTTGGGTCTCAGGCACAGATTCAGGTGTCCTGTTTCCAGTTCTACATTCACCTTCTCCAATCTTGGGGCAGCTAAAGAAAGAGCAATCCAAGATGAACCATATTGGTGTCAGGAAGGAAATATCAAAATACACATTAAAGCATTGGCTACACAAATAACATCACCAGAATGAGCAACATTAGGCCAGTGACCCTAAAAAATAGTCCAGGAATCCCAGAAAGTCCTTGGGCATATGGCTGGCAAGAAGAGAAGTGAGGTTGTGAGATGGTTTCATGTTTGCAGAAAACCTCAGAGGGTGCCGATGCCAGATATTTCTCAGACTAATTAAATATCAAAATTTCGACACGTTTTTAACAGTGTTGAAAATGATGCAGACCTCGTCAATCCCAGAAGACAATGGAGAGGTTGGATGGGAAGAAGCACTTGAACAACTGGAGAAGCAGGACTCTAACACATATTCACTGCAGGTCCTCCAAGCCAGGAATGTCCTGTTTGGGAACCAAACTCTCAGAGCCCCAATGAAAACCATCGTCATAGGTTCTTGATCCACAAAGGAGGACAAGGAGAAAGCCATGCTCAGCACTCACAGTGTCAGTTACTGATGTGAGTCACTCTAGCCAGTCTTCACTTAGGAGTAAGCAGCAGGAAGTCAGTCTTCTCCTGTGGTGCTAACAGCCCTCTAACCATACACGTGTAGAGAGCAGTGTGGACATCACATCGTCGTGTCTATGCTCCTCGTGCTCTGTGCTCACTCTTGCTGATTGAGGTCTCCAACCACTCAGTCAGCTGGGGAGGGGGCAAAGGGGAGTGGGCACTTTTCCTTTATGGGGGAGAGTATTTCTAAAGTGAGGGAAAGTGCCACCCCAGTAATGTTGCAGATACAAATTAATATGTTCAAATCTACTACTTTGTATGATTTCATTGTGTACTATATTCATAATTTCATTTAAATTATAACCAAATTATCTACTCAAAAATATAAAAATATTTTATGTCTGTTATGGCACACAGCCAAATTCCTTCTCTAGCTACAACCCCCATTCCTCCTTCCTCAGAATTACCTGCATTGGCAGATTATTTGGGTACAATTTTTCTGTTTGCAAATACATGCATTCTCTAGTTTCATCCATCCCACACCCTATCACATATGAGAAAAATATTGGAGTATAGGTTAAGAATATAAATAAAATTTCTAACTTAATATATTTGAGTTTAGGAATATATCATTAATTATGAAAGGATCATTTCTGATTTAAATTACAAGAAAAATTGGAGTTAAGTTGAAAGCAGGCCACTGTAGTTCAGTGGTTGTTAAACTTGAATCCACATCAGAATCAGGTGAAAAAATTGAAAAAAAAAATCAATAGTTGGGGTGCTTAATAAGAAAATGCTACAAAAATGCGAAACATTATTTTTTAAATGGTAATTTTTTCAATGCTTACCGAGAATTTAATGGATTGAAGAATGTGTGAAAATAACCAGGATAATTTGAAATAAGTGGAAACCCCATCTTTATATAAATTAAGAGAAATCTCGAGTTCTGATGCATAAATGAGTGGTTACAAATTAAACACAGATGAGTGTGGAAGAAGATGTGGGAGGAGCAGATCTCTGAACAAATGCAAGTGCACTTTTCCAAGAGGAGAAGACATTCTGAATTGCACAGTCACATCTGCTTCCTTAAAAGATTGGCAACAAGTTGCACAGACTGGAAGTGGAGATTCTTTGGAGATACACATTCATTATATTTACAGGGTTTCTCTCCAGTATGAATGTTGTAATGTTTAATGAGATACGGAATCTGGCTAACCCACATTCCTTACATGGTTAGGGTTTCCCATCTCTATGAATATTCTCATGCTCAGTGAGATTTGATTTGCTACTGAAGGCTTTCCTACATTCCTTACCTATATAGGGTTTCTATCCAGTTTGCCTTCCCTGGTGTGTAATGAAGCTTGATTTCTGAATGAGAACTTTCCCACATCCATCACATTCATAGGTAATCTCTCCAGTATATATTCTCAGATTGTTAATGAAGTTTTCCTTCTGGTTGAATTTTTTTCCACATTCATTGCATATATAGGGTTTTTCTCAGAAATGAATGCTCTGATGTATTAGAGAAAAGCCCTTGGAAACTCTGTAAACTGTGGAGTCCATGGAGCTTGTGGAGACTCTGGAGTTTCAGGAGCTTGTGGAAGCCTGTGGAGTCTCTGCAGGTACAAGGAGCCTGGGGTGCTTATGGATCCTGTGGAAACTTTGGAATGCATGGAGTCCTGTGGAGACTGTGTAGGCCCAGTTATCCTGTGGAGACTCTGGAGACTGTGGAACCTGTGGAGCCCATGGAGTCAGTGGAGAATGTGCAGCCTGTGCATACCCATGGAGCCTGTGGAGCCAGTGCATACCATGAAGCTGAGTCCTGTGTTGCTGTGGAGCCCATAGAGCCTGTGAAGCCAATTGAGGCCTGCGTAGCCTGTGGAGCTCATGGAGCCCCTGGAGCCCATGGAGTCTCTTAAGGCATGGAGCGCTTGGAGACAGTGCATCCTGTGCAGGCCCATGGTGCTGATGTAGCTTAGGGAGGCTTTGTATTTCCATTGAGTTGGTGGAAGCTGTTGATATTTTAGACCATGCTGAGGCTTGTCAAGCCTGTGGAGACCATGGCAGCTGCATAGTCCTGTGGATCCTGTGCAGGCCAATGGAGCATGTGGAGCATTTTGATCCAAGGGAGCCTGTGGAGCTTGTGCAGGCACATGTATCCTGTGGAGACTGGGGAGCCTGTGGAGCCTGTGAAAGCCTGTGGAGTTGGTTGAGGACTTGGAGGCCCATGAAATCTGTCAAGTCTGTAGAGTTCACAAAGCCTGTGGAGCCCTTGAAATTTGTGTAAGCCAAGGGAGTTTTGAAGCCTGTACAGCACTGTGGATCCTGAGGAGCTTGGCAAGCCCATTCGGCCCATGGAGCCTGTTGAGTTATGGAGCCCAAGGATCCTATAGAGCATGTGGGGCCTTTTAAATGTTTGTAGCCCATTGACACCTGTGGAGCCCATTGAGTCTGTTGGGCCTGTGGAGACTGTGGCAACCATTGAGGCCTGTGGATCCGGCAGATGCCTTTGAGCCAGTGGATTCAGTGGAACCAATGGAACTGTTGGACCCCATGGAGTGGTAAAAGACTGTAGAGCCCATGGAGCCCATGGAGCTCATGGATGCTCTGTAGACCAGTGTAACCTGTGCTTCCTGTGAAGCCCGTGGAGTCCATGGAGCTGGTGGAGTTTTTGGAAGCTATGGAGACTGAGGAGCCCATGGAGACAATAGAGCCTAAGGAGGCCTGTGGAGCATGGGCAGTCATGTGAAGGACATGGAGACTGTGAATTCTGTGAGAATATAGAGGCCTGTGGAACCCATGGAGCTGATGGAGCCCATTGGGGCTGTATAACCTTTCAGGACTGTGAGGCTCTGCAGGCCTGAGGATCCTGTGGAGCCCATGGTAACTGTAGGCCTGTGGAGTCTGTGGAGCCCATGGAGGCCTGTGGAACCTGCAAAAGCCTATAGATTCCATGGCATCTATGGCAAATGCGCAGGACTGTGGAACCTGTGGTTTCTGTGTACCCACTGGAGCTTAAGGAGCCCAGGGAACCCATGGATCCTCTGGAACCTGCAGATCCTGTATTTCTCATGGAAATCATGGAGCCTATGCAGGCTCATGGTGATGGCAGAGCCTGATAAGGCCATTGAGGAATGTGGACCCCATGTAGCTCATGTGGGTTATGTAGGTCCATGAAGCCTCTGGAGGCCGTAGAGTCTGAAGAAGCTGAGGATCATGTGGACTCCTGTGGAGCCTGTGGGGCCCATTTTGGGCCTCAGAGTCTCTGAGGCCTTAGCAGGCTCATGAAGCCTGTGGAGACAGGGGAGCCTCTGGAGACATTGAAGCCTCATGGATGCCACGGAGGTCTTGGTTGTTACGGAGACCATGGAACATGCTTTGCTCCTGGAGGCCTGTGGAGTCTGTTCACGCCCTTGGAGCATGTGGGGCATTTGAAGCCCTTGAGACCATGCAGCCTTTGCAGGCCCATGGAACCGGTGGAGCATGTGAATCCTGTGGAGACTATAGAAACTGTGGAGTAATTGGATCATGTGGAGCCTGTCTATATCCATGGAGATTGTGGAGTATATGTAACCTGTGGAGCCCATGGAGGCTGTGGAGACTGTAGAGTCCTACAGAACTCATGGAGCCTATAGCAATGTGCAGGCCTGTGGAATTTGTGGATCCTATGGAGCCTGTTTATCCTGTGCACACCCAATGAGCCTATGGAGCACACGGATTTCATGAAGACTGTGGAGTCCATGGAGCCTGTGGAGCCTGTTCATACCCATGGATCCTGTGGAAAACATGGAGCCCATAGAGGCTATGGAGTCCGTGGAGCCTGTGGAGACCGTGCATACCTATGGAGCCTGTGGAGTACGTGGAGCTGTAGAGCCCATAGAAGCTGTGGAGATTATAGAGACTGTAGAGCATGTGTATACCCATGAAGATTGAGGAGAACATGTAGCCCAAGGAGCCTATGGAGTCTGTGTAGCACGTGGAGGAATGTGTAGCATGTGAAGTCCCCTAGATGTTATGTACACCTGTGGAGCATATGCTGCCTATGGAGACCATAGACTCCATGGAAGCTGTGGAGGCTGTGGAGGCCAGTTGAGCCTGTGTGCCCTTTGGGGTCTGTGGAAGCCCATGACACCTGTGGAGTCTGTGTAATCCATTGAGCCTATGCAGACACGTGGAGCCCGTGGAGCCCATGGAGACTCTAGAGGCCTGTGGAGACTGTGCAGACCTGTGAATCCATGGAGACCAAGACTGAGGAGCTGGTGGAATTTGTGGAAGCAATGGAGACCGAGAACCCAATGTAGACTATGGAGCCCAAGGAGATCTGTGGAGCCTGTGCAGTCATGTGATGGATAGAGAGACTGTGAAGTCATTGAGAATACAGAGGCCTGTGGAAACCATGGAGCTGATAAAGACCAAGAAGCTCTAAATCCTGGGAGGCCTGTGGAGACTGTGCAGGCCTGAGGACCCTGTGGAATCCATGGTAGTTCTGCATGCCTGGAGAGTCTGTGGAGCCCATGGAGGTCTGTGGTGCCTGTAAAGGCCTATAAACACCTTTGAGCCTATGGCAACTGTGCAGGCTGGCAGAACATGTGGAGCCTGTGGAGCCACTGGAGCTCATGAAACCTATGGGACCCATGGAGACTGTGAAGCCCGCAGAGCCTGTATATCTCATGGAGGACATGGAGCCTGTTTTTGCTCATGGTGCTGGCCGAGTCTGTTGAGGCCATGGAGGAATGTGGATCCAATGGAGCCCATGGAGATCTTGTATGCCCATGAAGCCTGTAGAGGCTGCAAAGTTTAAAAAGCTGATGACCAAGTGGATGCCTGTAGAGTCTGTGGAGCCCAGTAGGCTCATGGAGCCTGTGGAGACTGGGGAGACTCTGGAGACGGTGAGGCCACATGGATGATGACATGGAGCCTTGGAGGTCATGGAGCCCATGGAGGATACATTGCCCCTGGAGCCTTTGGAGCCTCTGCACACCCATGCAGCCTGTTGAGCCTTTGAAGACCTAAGACACCATGCAGCCTGTATAAGCCCATGGAGACTGTGTTGTCAGTGGAGCCTTAGGAGTTTGTGTATACCCATGGATCCTGTGAAGAATGTGGAGCCCATGGAGCCTATGGAGTCCATGCAGCCCATGGAGGACTGTGGCTGTGGAGCCTATGGAGGCCCCTAGAGGCCATTAACACTTGTGGAGCATGTGCTGCATGTGAAAACCATAGATACCATGATGATTGCGGAGGTTCTGTAGGCTAGTGGAGCCTGTGCAAACTGTTAAAGCCATGGAGTCCGTGGAGCTGGTGGAGTTTCTTGAAGCCATGGAGTCCGAGGAGCCCATGGAGACAATGGAATACAAGGAGGCCTGTGGATCCTGTGCAGTCCCGTGAAGGACAGGAATACTGTGAAGTCTGTGAGAATATAGATGCATGTGGAACCCATGGAAATGATAGATCCCATGGAGATTGTGAAACCCATGGAGGGATGTGGAGCCTGCACAGGATTTGAGACCCCATGGAGCATATGGCAACTGTGCTGGCCTGAGGAAGATGTGGTACTTGTGGAGTCACAGGAGCTCATGGAGCCACTGGAACCCACGGAGCTTGTGGCGTCCATGTAATCTCTCAATCCTTGCATACCGATGGAGCCTGTGGAGCATGTTGGGCCCATGGAGACTGTGCAGTCCGTGGAGCCTGTTGAGACTGTGCATATGCATGTATCCTGTTGAGCACATGGAGTCCATGGAGGCTGTGGAATCCATGCAGGCTATGGAGGCTTTTGGAGCCTATGCAGGCCCTTAGAGGCCATTGATATGGAGCATGTGCTGCCTGTGGAGACCATAGATGCCACGGACTCTGTGGAGGCTGTGTAGGCCATGGAGACTATGTAGACCAGTGGAGACCATGGTGCCCATGTAGACGGTAGAAGGCTGTGCAGCCTGTGCAGTCCTGTGGAGGTCATTGAGGTCACGGAGGCCATGAAGTCTGTTAAGACCATGCAGTTCACAAAGCCTGTGGATCCCTTGAAACCAGTGCAGGCCCAGGAAGCTTGTGGAGCCTGTACAGTCCTGTGGATCCTGTGGAGCTCATCGAGCCCATGCTGCCCATGGGGCCTGTTTAGGTGTGGAGCTCAAGGGCACTACAGAGAATGTGAGCCCCTTAAGTGCATGTAGCTCAATGAAATCTGTGGAGCCCATGGAGCTTGTTGAGCATGTGGAGACAGAGGCACCCACTGAGGCCTGTGAAGCCTGTGCAGGCCTTATAGACTGTGGATTCTGTGGAGCTGATTGAGCTGGTGGAGCCCATTGATTAGTAAACATTTGTAAAGCCCATGGAGCCCAAGGAGCCCATGGAGCAAATGGAGCATGTGGATGCTGTGTATGCCAGTAGAACCTCTGCAACCTGTAAAGCTCATGGTATCCATCTAGCTGGTGGAGTTTCTGGAAGCCATGGAGACCAGGGAGCCCATGGAGACTGTGGAGGCCAAATAGGCCTGTGGAGCCAGTGCAGTCCTTGATGGATAGGGTGACTATGAACTCTGTGAGAATATATAGGTCTGTGGAACCCATGGAGCGGATCGAGCACCTTGATGCTGTGAAACCCTATTAGGTCTATGGATCCTTGCAGTCCAGGGGAGCCTCTGGAAACAATGGAGGTCTGTTGAGCCTGTGAAGGCCTATAGACCCCTTGGAGCCTATGGCAACTGTGCATCCTGTGGAAAATATGGAACCTGTGTAGGAACTGGAGTTCATGGAGCCCATGGAACCCATGGAGACTCTATAGTCTGCAGAGTCTTTATATCTCATAGAGGCCATTGAGACTGTGCAGGTTA
This sequence comes from Tolypeutes matacus, assembly GCA_026826555.1. NCBI lineage: Eukaryota > Metazoa > Chordata > Mammalia > Cingulata > Chlamyphoridae > Tolypeutes > Tolypeutes matacus. Next base: position 8,424 of record JAKSZT010052255.1, on the reverse strand, counting down.
ATGGTGCTAGCAGGGTCTGTTGAGGCCATGGAGGAATGTGGATACTGCTGAGCCCATGGAAGTAATGTAGGCGCATGAAACCTGTGGAGGCTGTAGAGTCTCAAGAACCTGAGGATCATGTGGAAGACTATGGAGTCTGTGGAGCCCATTTTGGGCCATGGAGCCTCTGAAGCCTGTGCAGGCTCATGGAGCCTGTGGAGACTGGGGAGCCTCTGGAGATTGTGATGCCAATGGATGCCATGGAGGCCTTGGAGGTCATGGAGGCCATGGAGCATGCATTGCCCCTGGAGTCCTGTGGAGAGTGGCATCCATCTAGCCTGTTCAGCATTTGAAGCCCCTGGAGACCATGCACCCTGTGTAGACCATGGGGCCCTTGATCCTGTGGAGTCTAGGGTGCCCATGAGGTCTGTGGAGCCAGTACAGTCTTTAGAGCCTGTGTATTCTGTGGAGCCGATGGGGATGGTGCAGCCCATGGAGACGTAAACTATTGTAGAGCCTATGGAGTCTGTGGAATCCATGAGCCCATGGAGCTCACGGATGCTGTGTATACCAGTGGAACCTGTGCACCCTGTGAAGCCCATAGAGTCCATGGAGCTAGTTGCACTTGTGGAGGCCATGGAGACTGAGTAGCCCATGGAGACTCTGGAGTCAAAGGACACCTGTCGAGTCCCATGAAAGACAGGGAGCCCGTGAAATCTGTGGAACCTGTGGAGTCTGTGCATACACATGGAGCCTGTGGAAATTGTGGAGTCCATGGAGCCTGTGGAGTCAATGAAGCCCCTGTAGACCTGTGGACACTATGCAGTTCCCTAGAGGTCATTGACTCCTGTGGAGCATGTGCTGCCAGTGGAGATCATAGATTTCATGGAGAGTGTGGAGCCTATGTAAGCCAGTGGAGCCTGTGAGACCTTTGGAGTCTCTAAATGCCCAAGAAGCTTGTGGACCTTGTGTAACCCATGGAGCCTAAGCAGACCTAAGAGCCTGTGGAGCCCATGAAGACTGTAGATTCCTGTGGAGCCCCTATAGGACTGTGGAGGTGGTTGAGCCAAGGATCCACTGCCATCCGTCAAGACCGTGGAGTTTCTTGAAGCCTGTGCATGCCCAGAGAGCTTGTTGAGCCTGTATAGGCCTTCGGATCCTTTTGATCACATCAAACCCATGGGGTCCATGGAACCTGTTGAGGTATGGAGCCCAAGGACACTACAGAGAATGTGGAGCCTGTTAAGAGCACGTAGCGCATTGACACCTATGGAGACCATGAAGCCTTTTTGAGCCTGTGGAGACTGTGGAACCCTTTGCGGATTGTGGAGCCTGTACATGCATTAGAGCATGTGGGTTCCATGGAGCCGATGGAGTTGGTGGAGCACAATGAGTCATCAAGGACAGTAGAGACCATGGAGCTTGTGGAGCCCATAGTGTCCATGGAGCTCATGAATGCTGTGTAGGCCAGTGGAACCCGTGCAATTTAGGAATCCCATGAAATCCATGGGGCTGGTGGAGTTTGTGGAGATTATGCAGGCCAATCAGGCCTGTGTAACCTGTGCAGGCCTGTGAAATACAGAGACATTGTGATGTCTGTGAGAATGTAGAGGCCTGTGGAACACATGTAGCTGATGGAGACTGTGAATCCCGTGGAAGGCTGTGGAGCCTGTGCAGTCCTAAGGACCCTGTGGAGTACATAGTGTCTATTCAGTACTGGGGAGTCAGGGGAGCACATGAAGGCCTGTGGTGCCTCCACACTCCTATGGAGCATGTTGTGCCTTTGAAGCCCTTGTAGACCATGTAATATGTACAGGCACTTGGAACCTGTGGAGAACGTGGAACCCGTGGAGACTGTGGAGTCTATGAAAACAGTTGAGCCAGTGCATATCCATGGAGAATGTGGAGCATGTGGAGCCCATGTAGCCAGTGGAGTCCATGTAGCCTGTGGAGCCTGTGCATATCTCTGGAGCCTGTGGAGTACATTGAGCCCATGGGGTCTGTGAAGACCCTGGAGCCCGAAGAAGCCTGCGGAGCCTATGCAGGCCCCTGGAGGCCATTGACACCTGTGGAGCATGTGCTACCTGTTCAGACCATAGATTCCATGGAGGCGATGGAGGCTGTGGAGGCCTGTGGAGACAATGGGCACTTTGGGGACTGTGGAAACCCTGAAGCCTGTAGAGCCTGTGGAACTCATTGAACCTAGGCCGAACTGTGGAGACTTTGGAGCCCATGGAGTCTATAGAGGCCTGTGGAGACTGTGAAGACCTGTGGAGGAGTTTGAGGTCTTCGAGCCCAAGAAGTTTGTAAGACCGTGGAGTTCACAAAGGCCATAGATCCCTTGAAGCCTGTGCAGGCCCAGGGAGCTTGTGGAGCCTATACAGTCCTGTCGATCCTGTGGAGCTCGTCGAGCCCATGGGCCCCATGGAACCTGTTGAGGTATGGACTCCAAGGACACTACATAGAATGTGGAGCCTTTTAAGGGCATGTAGCCCTTTGACACCTGTGGAGCCCATGGATCCTGTTGAGTCTGTGGAGACTGCGGCACCCATTGAGTCCTGCGGAGACTGTACAGTCCATAGAGCCTGTGGATTAGGTGGAGCCAATGTAAATGTTGGAGCCCATGGAGTCATAAATGACTGTAGTGCCCATGGAACCTATGGAGACAATGGAGCCCATGGAGGTCTTTGGAGCTTTTGCACTCCCGTGAAGGACAGTGAGACTGTGAAGTCTGTAAGAATATAGAGGCCTATGGAAACCATGGAGCTGATGAAGCCCAATGAAACTGTGAAACCTGGGGAGGACTGTGGAGCCCTTGCAGGCCTGAAGGCCCATTGGAGCCCATGGTAACTCGGCAGGGCTGGTAAGCCTGTGGAGCCCACGGAGTCCTGAGGAGCATGTATAGTACTATAGACCCCATGGAGCCTAAGGCAACAAGGCATGCCCCCGGAAAATGTGCAGCCCGTGCAGAAACTGGAGCTCATGGAGCCCATAGGACCCATGGAGCCACTGGAGCTTGCAGAGACTGTATATCTCATGGAGGTCATGGAGCCTGTGTGAGCATATGGAGCCTGTGGAGCACATGAAGGCTATGGAGCCTGTAGAGCCTTTGGAGTTCATGGAGCCTGTGAAGTCTGTACATACCCATGGAGCCTGTGGAGCACGTGGAACCTGTGGAGTCTTTGTATAACTATGGAGCCTGTGGAGCACATGGAACCCATAGAGACAGTGGAGTCTGGGCAGCCCGTGGAAGCCTGTGGAGCCTATGCCAGCTCCTAGAGGCGATTGACACTTTTGGAGCATGTGCTGCCTGTGATGACCATAGATTGCATTGAGACTCCGGAGGCTCTGTAGGCCAGTGGAGCCTGTGTAAACTGTTAAGTCCTTTGAGTCCGTGGAACTGGTGGAGATTCTGGAAACCATGGAGACCGAAGAGCCCATGGAGACTATGGAGCCCAAGGAGTCCTGTGGAACCTGTGCAGTCCGTGAAGGACCGGGAGACTGTGAAAGCTGTGAGAATATAGAGGCCTTTGGAACCCATGGAGCTGATGGAACTCATGGAGGCTGTGAATTCCCTGGATGCATGTGGAGACTGAGGAGGCCTGAGGTCTTGTGGAGACCATGGTACTCCTTCAGGCCTTGGGAGACTGTGAAGCACAGGGAGGCTTGTGGATCCTGTAAAGGACTATAGACCCCACGGATCCTATGACAACTGTGCTTGCCTGCAGAACATGTGGAGCCTGTGGAGCCTCTGGAGCTCATCGTGCCAGTGGAACCCATGGAGCCTGTGAAGTCCGTAGATTCTGTCGAGCCTGTGCATACCCATGGAGCCTGTGGAGCATATGGGGCCCATGGAGCCTGTGCAGTCCGTAGAGTCTGTGGAAACTGTGCATATGCATGTATATTGTTGATCATATGGAGTCCATGGAGCCTGTGTAATCCATGCAGGCCATGGAGGCCTCTGGAGCCTATGCTGGCCCTTAGAGGCCATTGATACCTGTGGAGCATGTGCTGCCTGTGAAGACCATAGATTCCATGGAGACTGTGGAGGCTGGGTCGGTCAGTATGGCCTGAGGGGCCTTTGGAGCTTGTGAAGGACCATAAAGCCTGTGGAGCATGTAAGCTGTGAAGACTATGACAACCAGTGTAGCCCATGGAGACCATGGAGACTGTAGAAAGCTGTGGAGCCTGTGCAGACCTGTGGAGACATTGAGGTCAGGGAGTCCATGAAGTCTGTTAAGAACATGGAGTTCACAAAGCCTGTGGAGCCCTTGAAGCCTGTACAGTCCCAGTGAGCTTGTGGAGCCTGTACAGGTCTGTGCATCCTGTGTAGCTTGCCGAGTCCATGTGGTCCTTGGGGCCTGTTGTGTTATGGAGTCCAAGGACACTACATAGAATGTGAGCCCATTAAGTACATGTAGCTCCCTGACATCTGTGGAGCCCATGGAGCCTGTTGAGCCTTTAGATACTGAAACACACATTGAGGCCTGGGGAGACTGTACAGGCATTAGGGCCTGTGGATTCTGTGGAACCAATGGAGCTGGTGGAGCCCATGGATTCGTAAAGGACTGTATAGCCCATGGAGGCTATAGAGCCCGTGGAGCCCATGGAGCTTGTGGATGCTGTGTAGTCCAAAGGAACCTGTGCATCTTGTGACACCCATCCAGCCAGTGGGTGCAATCCTTTGTGCAATTTGTGGAAGCCATGGAAACCGAGGAGCTCAAGGAGCCTATGGAGCCCAGGGAGGGCTGTGGAACAGGTGCAATCCTTGAAGGACAGGGAGACTGTGAAGCCTGGGTGAATATAGAGGTCTGTGGAACCCATGGAGCTGATGGACCCCATGGAGGCTGTGAAACACGTGGAGGCCTGTGGAGACTGTGCAGGCCTGAGGACCCTGTGAAGCCCATGGTTCCTCTGCAGGCTTGCATTTCCTGTGGAGCCCATGGAGGCCTGTGGAGCCTATGGCAACTGTGCAGGCCTGTAGAACATGTGGAGCCACTGGAGCTCATGGAGTTGATGGAACCCATGGAGCTTGTGGAGACTGCAGAGCCTGTATATCTAATGGAGGCCATGTAGTCTGTGCAGGCTCAGGATTGTGGCAGAACCTGTTTAGGCCATGGAGGAATGTGGATCCTGTAGTGTCCATGGAGGTTACATAAGCTAATGAAGAATGTGGAGGTTCTAGAGTCTGAAGTAGCTGAGGATCATGTGAAGGCCTATGGTTTCTGTGGATCCCATTTCATGCCATCAAGCCTGTGAGTCTTGTGCCAGCTCATGGGTCTTGTGGAGACTGGGGATTCTGTGGAATCTGTGAAGCCATATGAAAGTATGGAGGCCTTGGAGGTCATGGAGCCCATGGAGCATGTAATGACCCTGGAGTTCTGTGGACCCTCTGCCCACCCATGGAGCCTGTTGAGCCTTTGAAGACCTTGGATACTGCAGTCTCTGCAGGCCCATGGAACCTGAGGAGCATGTGAAGCCCGTGGAGCCTATAGAACATGTGGAGTCAGTGGAATTTACAGAGCTTTTCTATATTTATGAAGCCTTTGGAGCACATGAAGCCTGTGGATCCCTTGGAGCCTATGAACGCTGTAGAGTCCCATAGACGACATGGAGCCTATGGCAACTCTACAAGCCTGCAGAACCTATGGAGCTTGTGGACTGAATTGATCTCATGGAGCCCATGGAACTCATGGAGACTTTGGAGCCTGCAGATCCTGTATATCTCATGGAGGCCATGGAACCTGTGCAGGCTCATGTTGCTGGCAGAGCCTATTGAGGCCATGGAGGAATGTGGATCCCATGGAGCCCATGGAGATAATGTAGGACCATGTAGCCTGTGGAGGCTGTTGAGTCTGAAGAAGCTGATGATCATGTGGAGGCCTGTGGAGTCAGTGGAGACCATTTTGCGCAATGGAGCCTGTGATGCCTGTGCAGGCTCATGGAGGGGATGGACACTGGGGATCCCCTGGAGACTGTGTAGCCACATGGATATCATGGAGGCCTTGGAAGTCGTGGAGCTGATGGAGGATGCATTGCCCCTGGAGGCCTGTGGAGCCTCTGCATGCCCAGGGGAGCATGTTGAGCATTTGAAGTTCTTGGAGAAAATGCAGCTTGGCAAGGCCCATGGAGCATGGGGAGCACGTGGATCCCATGGAGCCTATGGATACCATGCACCACGTGGAGGACTGAGGAGCCTATGCAGGCCCCTAGAGACCATTTACACCTGTAAAGCATGTGATGCCTGTGAAGACCATAGATTCCAAGGAGATTATGGAAAGCTGTGTAGGCCAGGGAATCCTGTGGGACTTTGGATCCTGTCAAGGCCAATGTAGCCTACAAAGCTTGTGTAACACATGAAGCCTATGTAGACCTGGGGAGCCAGTGGAGTTCCTGGAGATGGTAGAGGCCTGTGGGGACTCTGAAAGCCAGTGGAGTTGGTTGTGTCCATGGAACCCATTCATTCTGCCAAACCTTGGAGTTCACAAAGTCTGTGGAGCCCTTTAAGCCTGTGCAGTCACAGGGAGTTTGTGGAGCCTGTACAGGCCTGTAGATCCTGTGGAGCTCAATAAAACTATGGGGCCATGAAGCCTGTTAAGGAATTGAGCCCAAGGACACTACAGAGAATATGGAACCTATTAAGGTCATGTAGCCCATTGACACATGTGGAGCGCATGGAGCCTGTTGAGCCTGTGGAAATTGTGGCACCCATTGAGGCCTGTGGAGCCTGTACAGGCCTTAGAGCCTGTGGATTTTGTGGAGGCAATGGAGCTGGTGAAACCCATGGGGTTGTAAATGAGCATAGAGCCCATGGAGCCTGTGGAGCCACTGGAGCCCATGGAGCTCATGGATGCTGAGGAAGCCAGTGGAACCTGTGCAACCTGTGAAGCCCATGGAGTTCTTGGAGCTGGTAGCATTTGTGGAAACCATGGAGACCGAGAAGCCCGTGGAGACTGTGAAGCCCAAGGAGGCCTGTGGAGCCTGTGCAGTCCTGTGAAGTACAGGGAGACTGTGAACTCTGTGAGAATATACAGGTCTGTGGAACCCAGGGAGCAGATAGAGCCCTTTAGGTTATGAAACTCTCTCAGGCCTAGGGAGTCTTGGAGGTCTGAGGACCAGGTGGTACCCATGCTACTTCTGCAGGCCTGGGGAGTTTGTGGAACCCATGGAGAACTGTGGCGTCTGTACAGGCCTTTAGACATGGAGCATATAGCAATGGTCAGACCTGCGAATCATGTGGAGCCTGTGGAGCCAATTGAGCTCATTGAGCCCATGGAACCCATGGAGCCTGTGGAGCCTGCAGAGTCTGTATATCTCATGGAGGCCATGGACACTGTGCAGGATCATGGTGCTGGCAGAGCCTGTTGAGGCCATATAATAATTTGGATATCGTGGAGCCCATGGAGGTTATGCAAACCCATGAATTCTGTGGAGACTGTAGAGTCTGCAGTAACTGAGGATCTTGTGGAGGCCTATGGAGTCTGTGGACCTCAGTTTGGGCCATGGAGCCTGTGAGGACTGTGCAGGCTCATGGAGACTATGGAGACTGGGGAGCCTCTGGAGAACATGAAGCCATATGGATGCCATGGAGGCCTTGGAGGTCATGGAGCCAATGGAGCAAACATTGCACCTAGAGGCCTGTGGAGCCTCTGAAAGCCCATGGAGTATGTTGAGACTGTAGCCCTTGTAGACCATGCAGTGTGTGCAGGTCCATGGAACCTGTGGAGTCATGGATTCTGTAGAGCCTATAGAACCTCTGGTGCCATTGGAACTTGTGGAGCCTGTGTATACCGTTGGAACCTGTGGAGCACGTGTAGTCTGTGGAGACCATGGAGCCTGTGGGGCCTGTAGAGTCTTATATACCCCATGGAGTCTAAGGCAACTGTGCAGGCCTGCGGAATATGTGGAGCTTGTTGAGCCACTCGAGCTCACAGAGCCAAGGAACCCATGGAGCCTGTGGAGCCTTTTACACCCTTGGAGTCCATGCAGACTGTGCAGGCCAATGAACACTGAGGAGTACCTGTAACCTTTGGAGCTTGTAGAGCATGTGGAGACAGTGAATAACCATCAAGCATGTGGAGCCCATGGAGGTTGTGGAGTCCATGCAGCCACTGGAGGACTGCTTAGCCTATGGAGGCCCCTAGATTTCTTTGCCACTTGTGGAGCATGTGCTGCCTGTGCAGAACCTAAATTCTATGGAAACGGTGGAGGCTTCATAGGCCAGTGGAGCCTGTGGGGACTTTGGTGCCTGTGGAAGTCAATGGAGCCTGTGGAGCCCGTGTATCCCATGGAACCTATGCAGAACTGTGGAGCACGTGGAGCCCTTGGAGACTGTAGAGGCATGTGGAGCCTGTGCAGGCCTGTGGAGGTGGTTGAGGCCATGGAGACCATGAAGTCTGTCAAGTCCATGGAGTTCAGAAAGCCCATGGGGCTTTCTGTGCAAGC
>JAKSZT010052254.1:0-27847 GCA_026826555.1 Tolypeutes matacus | reverse complement strand
CTGGTATCTGTGGACTTCTACCCCAAATAAATACCCTGTATAAAGACCAACTCATTTTTGGTATTTCCCATTAGCACCCCTTTGGCTGACTAACACAGCTCCTATGCACTTGCTTTCATGCACAATGTCAAAACACTGCTTTTACTTAATGCTATTCCAATGAAGTGGTTTCTTCAGGTTTTAGAACTAATAGGATACGCATTTCATTGACAGCTATGCACTTGCTTGGAGTTACAACACCTTCGAAACCTGTTTTTTAATCTAAAGCTCTGTGAATCCAATATCTTCTTCACATTTAAGAAAGACCCTTATTTCCTTGCCTGCTATGCACTTGACTTCACTTACAACCCATGTCAAAACAGCGCTTTTACCTAATGCTATACCAAATGCAGTCGTTTTTTCACTTTTGAAAACTCAGTAAGATTGGTATTTCATTTTCTGCTATGCATGTGTTTTCCCTTATAACACCTTCAAACAATGTATTTACCTAACACTCTGTGAATACAGGAGGTACTTCATCTTTGAAAAGTAAGTAAGATACTTGTTTCCTTGGCTGCTATACACTTGTTTTCACTCAAAATGTCAAAAACCTGCATTTACCTAATGCTCTGCCAATGCAGAGGTCTTCATTTTTTTAAGTAAATAAAATACTTCTTTTCTCTGCTGCTATGCACTTGTTGTCACTTACAACCAATGTCAAAACACTGCTTTTTCTATGTGAATGCTGCAGTTCCTTCCTTTTTGAAATCTATGTAAGATTCTAGTTTCTTTGGCTGCTTTGCATGTGTTTTCATTTACACTCAGCTTCAAAGCACTGTTTTTATCTAATGCTCGGTGAATGCACTCGCTTCTTCACTTTAGATAACCTATATAGAAATTTGTTTCATTGGCTGCTTTGCACGTGTTTTCTCTTACAATGAACTTCAACACACTGGTGCCACTGACCTCTCTGTGAATGCAGGAGGTATTTCACGTTTGTACGGTAGGTAAGATACTTGTTTTTTGGCTTCTATGCACTTGCTTTCACTCACAATCAATGTCATATCCTGCTTTTACCTAATGTTATGTCAATGCAGTGGTTTGTTCAGTTTTCAAAACAAAACAGGATACTCATTTCATTGGCATCTATGCACTTGCTTGGAGTTACAATGATCTTCAAAATCCTGGTTTTAACATAAAGCTCTGTGAATCCAGGTGGTTTTCACATTTGTAAAGTAAGAAAGATACTTCTTTCTTTGGCTTCGATACCCTTGTTTTCACTTACAACCAATGTCAAAACACTGATTTTACCTAACGATATGCCAATGCTTAGTTCCTTCACTTTAGCAATATAAGTAAGATTTGTGTTTAATTTCCTGCTATGCATGTGTTTCCACTAACAATCACCTTCAAGACACTGGTTTTACCTCATATCTGTGAATAGTTTAGGTACTTAACTTTGAAAGTTAAGTAAGATCCTGGTTACCCTGGCTGCTGTGCACTAACTGTCACTCACAATGTCAAAAGCCTGCATTTACCTAATAATATGCCAATGGAGTGGTTTCTTCAGTTTTCAAAACTAAGCAGTATACACACTTCCTTGGCAGCTAGGACATTGCTTGGAGTTACAGCTCCATGGGTCTCATAGGCACCAAAGGCCTCCACAGGCAATGCATGCTCCATGGGCTCCATGTGTCTGCACAGGCTATAAAGGCTCCACAGCCTCCAGAAGCTCCTTGAGCATGCACAGACCAAATGGCTCGATGGCACAAAATGGGCACCATAGGCTCCACAGTCCTCCTCAAGATCCTCAGCCTCCTCAGCCTCCACAGCCTCCACTGACTCCATGGGCCTACATAACATCCATGTGCTCCATGGACTCCACATTTCTCCAAGGGCTCAACAGACTATGCCAGCACCATGAGCCTGCATTGTTTCCATGGTCTCCATGAGATATAGAGGCTCTGTAGGCTCCACAGTCTCCACGCGTTCCATGGGCTCCATGTGCACCTATGACACCATGGGCCCCACATGTTCCACAGGCCTCCACAGCTGCCATGGGCTCTAGCGGGTTATAGGCCTAAACAGGATCCACAGGCCTCCACGTGCTCCACAGGCTCCCCAGTACCACACAGACACTATGGACTCCACAGGGTACTCTGGTCTACACAGGCTCCACAGACATCCACGTGTTTCACAGCCTCCACGGGTTCCATCAGCTCCATGGGTTCCAATTGCCCCTACATTCTCATAGACTTCACAGTCTCCCTCTCCTTCACAGATTTACACAGGCTCCACCGGCCTCCTTGGGCTCCATAGTCATCACAGGCTCTTCATTCTCCTTGGCCTCCAGAATCTCCACCAGCTCCATGACTCCATGGACTTCACAGATTCACAGGTTCCACTGGCCTGTACAGCATCCATGAGCTCACTGGGCTCCATGGGTTCCACAGTACTCTAGACCCCATGGGCTGCACCACTACTTTGGCTCCTCAGTCATCACAGGTTCTACTGGCTCCATAGGCTCCACAGGTGTCCATGGGTTACATGTTTTCCCCAGGCTGCACTTACTTTATAGTGTCCTTGGGCTACATACTTCAAAATGACCCATGGATCCACAGGCCTGTACAGGCTCACAAGCTCCCTGGGCCTGCACAGAAAACTCCATGGGCTTTCTGAACTCCATAGACTTGAGAGACTTCATGTTCTCCAACGCCTCAACCACTTCCACAGGCCTGAACAGGCTCCACATGCTTCTACAGTCTCCATGGGCTCCACATGCTCCACAGTTCTGCATAGGCTCCATGGTTTACACAGGGTCCACAGGCTCCATGAACCTCCACAGGCTCCAAAGTCCCCAAAGTCTCCACTGGCCTATAAAGCCTCCACAGTTTCCATGGAATTTATGTTTTCCACAGGAAGCACATGCTCCCCAAGTGTCAATGAACTCTAGGGGCCTCCATAGGCTAAACAGGCCTCCAGTGGCTGCACGGACTCCACAACCTCCATGGGCTCCACATGCACCACAGGCTCAATATTTATGCACCAGCGCCACAGGCTTCACCGACTCCACATGCTCTACAAGCTCCACAGACTACACGTGCTCCTCCGGATTCATTGGCCTGCACAGGCTGCATGGACTCCAAGGGCTTCAAAGGCTGCACAGGCTCCATGGGTTTCTTGGCTCTGTGAGCTCCACTGGCTCAACACGTTCCACATATTCCACAGGCCTGCACAGTTGCGTTATACTCCATGGGGTTTATAGGACTCTACACGCTCCACAGGCTCCATGGTCTCCACAGGCTACACGTGCTCCACAGGCTCCATGGGTATACCCAGGCTCCACAGATTCTACTGACACCAGAGGTTCTATAGGCTCTACAGACTCCAAGACTACACAGGTTCCATGGACCTGCACAGGCTGCATGGTCTACAAGGGCTTCAACGTCTCAACACACTCCATGGGTTTTCAGAGGCTCCACAGGCCTCCAGGGGCAATGCATGCCCCATGGGCTCCGTGACATCCACGCCCTCCATGGCATCGATATGGCTTCACATTCTCCAGAGGCTCCCCAGTCTCCACAGGCTCCATGAGCCTACTGGGCTCCACAGACTCCACAGTTCTCCACATGATCCATCTTTTTAAACCCTGTAGCCTCAACAGGCTTCACGGGCATACAAGACCTCCATGGGCTCCATTGGATCCACATTCCTCCATGGCCTCAACAGCCTCTGCCATCACCATGAGCATACTCAGGCTCCATGGCCTCCATGCGATATACAGGCTATGTGGGCTTCACAGGCTCCATGGGTTCGTATAGGTTTCATGAGCTCCAGTGGCTCCACCGGCTCCACAAGTTCTGCCGGCCTGCACAGTTGCTGTACGTTCCAAGGTGTCTATAGGCCTTTACAGGCTTCACAGACCTCCATGGGCTCCACAGACTCTGCAGGTCTGCAGAGCTACCATAGATTCCACAGGGTCCTCAGGCCTGCACAGGCTCCACTGACCTCCCCAGGATTTAAAGCTTCCTTGGTCTTCATCAGCTCCATGGTTTCCAAAGGCCTCTATATTCTCATAGAATTCACAGTCTCCCTGTGCTTCACATGACTGCACAGGCTCCACAGGCCTCCTTGGGCTCCATAGACTACATTGGCATCTCGGTCTCCATTGCTTCCACAAACTCCACCAGCTCCTCGGTCTCAGTCTCCATGGCTTCACAGGTTGCACAGGATCCACTGGCCTACACAGCATCCATGAGCTCCATGGGCTCCATGGGCTCTACAGTCCTTTACGACTCCATGGGCTCCACCAGCTCTATCAGCTCCACAGAACCCACAGGCTCTAAGGCCTCAATGGGTGCCGCATTCTCCACAGGCTCAACAGGCTCCATGGGTTCCACAGGTGTCAATGGGCTACATGCCCTTAACAGGCTCCACATTCTCTGTTGTGTCCTTGGAGTCCATACCTCAATAGGATCCATGGGCCCCATGGGCCTGATGAGCTCCACAGGATCCACAGTACTGTACAGGCTCCACAAGCTACCTGGGCCTGGACAGGCTTCAAGGGCTCCACAGACTTTTTGAACTCCACAGCCTTGACAATCTTCATGGGCTCGATGTCCTCAACCAACTCCACAGGTCTGCACAGGCTCCAAAAGCCTCTATAGCCTCCACGGGCTCCACAGGCTCCACAGGTCTGCATAGGCTCAATGGTTTACACAGGCTCCACAGGTTTCATGGGCTTCCAAAGTCCCTAATGGGCCCACAGGCTCAACTGGCCTCTACAGCCTCCACAGCCTCCATGGAATCTATGGTCTCCACAGGCAAAACATGCTCCACATGTGTACATGGCATCTAGGGGCCTTCACATGCTACACATTCCTCCACATGCTGCACGGATACCACAGGCTCCTTGGGCTCAACGTTCTCCTCAGGCTCCTTGGGTATACACATGCTCTACATTCTCCACAGACTCCACAGCTTCTATAGGCTCTACAGGCTGCACGTACTCGACAGGCTCAATAGTTATGCACAGTCTCCACAGGCTCACGGATTCCATAGCCTCCATGGGCTCCATATTCTCCACAGGCTCCATGGGTATGAACAGGCTCCACAGGCTCCACGGACTCCACAGGCTTCATGGGATCTCTGTGCTCCACAGGCTCATTGGGTGTGCACAGGCTCCACAGGCTCCATAGGATCCACATATACCACAGGTCTGCAAGTTGCCATAGGCTCCATAAGTTCTATAGGTCTCTACATTTTCGACAGCCTCCATGGTCTCCACATGTTACACAAGCTCCAGTCTCCCTGAATACACACAGGCTCCAAAGGCCCCACTGACTCCACAGTTTCTATAGTCTCCACAAGATTCACATTCTCCACAGGTTCCATGGGCCTGCAAAGGCTGCATGGTCTCAAGGGCTTCAAATGCTCCACATGCTCTATGGGCGTGAACAGAATCCACAAGCCTCCAGTAGCAAAGCATGTTCCATGGACTCCATGACCTCCAAGACCTCCATGGCATCCATGAGGCTTTAATGTCTCCAGAGGCTCCATTGTCTCCACAGGCTTCATGAACCTGCACAGGCCTCAGAGTCTCTGTGGCACAAAATGGGTCCCACAGACTCCACAGGAGTCCACATAATCCTCAGCTTCTTCAGACTCTACAGTCTCCAGATGCTTCATGGCCTGACATAAAGTCCATGAGTTCCACGGGACCCACATTCCTCTATGGCCTCATCAGGCTCTTCCATCACCATGAGGCTGCATAGGCTCCATGACTTCCATGAGATATACAGGTTCTGCAGGCTCCACAGGCTCCATGGGTTCCATGGACTACTTGAGCTCCAGTGGCTCAACAGACCCCACATGTTCCACAATCCTGCACAGGTGCCATAGGTTCCATGAGATCTGTTGGATTTTGCAGGTTCCACAAGCCTCCATGGGCTCCACAGGCTCCCTAGGCCTACAGAGTTACCATGGGCTCCACAGGGTCCTCAGGCGACCTCAGTCTCCACATGCATCCACGGATTTCACAGCCTCTTTGGGTTCCATCAACTCCATGGGTTCCACAGGCCTCTATATTCTCACAGACTTCACAGTCTCCCTATCCTACACGGGAATGCACAGGATCCACAGGCCTCGTTGTGCTCCATAGTCTCCATGGGCTCTTCGGTCTCCATGGTTTCCAGAATCTCCACCAGTTCCACGAACAACATGGCCTTAACAGTTTACACAGGCTCCACTGGCCTACAGAGCCTCCACAATCTCCATGGAATCTATGATCATCACAGGCATCACATGCTTCACAAGATTCAATGGCCTCTAAGAGCCTGTATAGGCTCCACAGGCTTCCACAGCTGCCCAGACTCCACCACCTCTATGGGCTCCATGTGCTCCACAGGCTCCATAATTCTATCTAGGCTTCACAGTCTCCACGTTCTCCACAGGCTCCATGGGTGTGTAGAGTCTCCACATTCTCCATGGACTCCAAAGGCTCTATAGGCTCCATAGACTTCATGTGCTCCACAGGCTCCATAACCCACACAGGCTTCCTGGCTTTCCTGAGATATGCAGGCTCTGCAGGCATCAATGTTTCCATGGGTTTCATGGGCTCCGTGAGCTCCAGGGGCTCCACAGGCTCCACGTGTTCCACAGGCCTGCACAGTTGCCATAGCCTCCATCAGGTCTATAGGCCACTTAAGGCTCCACAAGTTTCAAGGGTTCCACAGGCTACACGTGATCCAGAGGATTCATGAGTATGTACAGGCTCCACAAGATCCACGACAGCACACTTTCTCTAGGCTCCACAGTCTCCACATGCTCCAAGACTACATAGGCGTGCACAGGCTGCACATTTTCCAGGGGCATACCTAGTTGCCTTAGGCTCCATGGGGTCTTTAGAACTCTACAGGCTCCTCAGGACTCCATGTTCTCCACAGGCTCACCAGACCTGCAAAGTTACCATGGGCTCCATAGGGCCCTCAGGCCTTCAAAGTCTCCACAGGCCTCCCAGGTTTCACAGCTTCAATGGCTTCATCAGCTCCATGATTTCCACAGGCCTCTATATTCTCACAGACTTCACAGTCTCCCTGTCCTTCATGGGACTGCAAAAGCTCCAAAGACCTCCATGGGCTCCATTGTCTCCACAGGCTCCATGGGCACTACAGTCCTTGATGACTCCATGGGCTCCACCAGTTATATTGGCTCCACATAATCCACAGGCTTTATGGACTGTACAGTCTCCTCAGGCCTCAAAGTGTGCCGCAATCTCCACAGGCTCAACAGGTTCCATCGCCTCCACAAGTGTCAAAGGGCTACATGCCCTTAACAGGCTTCAAATTCTCTGTAGTGTCCTTGGAGTCCATACCTCAACAGGTTCAATGGTCCCCATGGGCTCGACGAGCTCCACAGGATCGACAGGCCTGTATAGGCTCCATAAGCTCCCTGGGCCTGCCCAGACTTCAAGGGCTCCATGGGCTTTGTGAACTCCACCGTCTTGACAAACTTCTTGGGCTCGTGGCTTCAACCTCCTCCAGAGACCTGCACACTCTCCACAGGCCTCTATAGACTCCATGGGCTCCACAGGCTCCACACTTCAGTCTAGACTCAATGTGTTACACAGGCTCCATAGACTTCATGGGCTTCCACAGTCCCCAAAGTGCCCACTGTCTCCACAGGCCTCCACATCCTCCATAGCCTCCATGGAATCTATGGTCTCCAGAGGCACCACATGCTCCACAGGTGTCAATGGCCTCTAGCACATGCCTCCATGCAGTGCACAGACTCCACAGGCTCCTTGGGCTCCACGTTCTCCACAGGCTTCATAGGTATACACATACTCCACAGACTCCACCAACTCCACAGGTTCTATGGGCTCCACAGGCTGCACGTATTTCACAGTCTCCCTGGGCTTGCATAAGCAGCATGTTCTCCAATGGCTTCAATATCTCAACAGGATCCATGGCCGTAAAGAGGCTCCAAAAACCTCTAGGGTTAATTCATGCTCAATGGGGTCCATGATATCCAAGGCCTCCATGACTTCCATGTGGATTCACAGTCTCCAGAGGCTCCCCAGGCTCCACAGGCTCCATTATCCTGCACAAGCCTCATAGGCTCCATGGGCCACAATGGGCTCCACCGACTACACAGTGGTCCACATAATCCTCAGCTTCTACAGACTCTACTGCATCCTCAGGTTTCATGGGCCTCCAAAGGCTCCAAAGACCCCACAGGCTTCTCTGGCCTACACAGCCTCCAGAGTCTCCATGGATTCTACTGTCTGTACAGGTAGCACATGCTCCACAAATGTCAATGGCCTCTAGGGGCCTGCATAGGCTACACAGGTTTTTTTGGGCTGAATGGTCTCGACAGGCTCCATGGGCTCGACGTACTCCACAGGCTCCAGAGATATGCACAGGCTCTACAGTCTCCACAAACTCCACTGGCTACATGGGCTGCACGTGCTCAACACTCTCCATGGATATGCACAGGCTCAACAGGATGCACAGAATCCACAGCCCCCACGGGCTCCATGTACTCCAAAGGTTCCAAGAGCGTGTTCAGCCTACATGGTCTACAAGAGTTTCAAAGACTCAACAGGGTGCGTGGGAATGCAAAAGCAGCACAGGCCTTCATGGGCTCCCCTGCCTCCCCAGTAATGAACAGACACTATGTACTCAACTGGTTCCTTAGGCCTGCACTGACTCCACAAACTTCCACGGGTTTCACAGTCTCCATGGCCACCATCAGCTCCATGGATTCCACAGGTCTCTACATTCTCACAGACATCAGAGTGTTCCTGTACTTCACGGGCTTGCACAGGCTACACAGGCTTCCTTGGCCTCCATACACTATACCTGCCCTGCAGAGGGGACCCGAGAATGCCATACTCAAGGACAGTACCACTGTGCTCAATGGGCTTGTGAAACCTTGGCCCCATGGAGTTCCAGAAATACTGCGATCAGCCTCTTCAGGGGAGGAAAGCCTCAGAACCCAACCATAGGTTCCGGAAACCCCATTCACATCTGTATCAATAATATCTTGGTAGGAGGCAAAACATGGGGCTTCAGACTATATGTTGGTCAAGATCCTGGAGCTGAGTATACAATCCCACAGGGTATTCTAAAAACCCCTGCACCCAATCCAGTGGGCCCCAACTGGGACATTGTCCTTAACCCAGAACCGGTAAATCTACCCAAAAGAAAACCAGGACCCTTAAGGACACCTAAGCAAAAACCCCCCAGAACCCCCTTGTTGTCAATGTTGTACTATGTCATCACTGTCTTAAATGAGAACCAGCCAAATGCCACCAACGATTGCTGGTTGTGTCTAAACCCCCCACCCCCTTGTTACATTGGAATAGGAGCAGATGGAAGCACTATCCCCAATACATCATGTATGTACAAAAGTTATCAGTAAACGAGGGCCAAAGTTTATGTAAGTGAGGTCATAAGCCAATTCTAACTCTGGGGGACTTACAAGGTAACGGTACCTGTTTCAACCCCTCCTCAAGCAAAATCAATGCAACCTTCCTAGGACCCAATGTTCATCAGCTGTTTTCTCTGACAAAACTGGTGAATTCTATTATAGGAAAGCCCCAATGGCATCTGGTTCACCTGTACCCAAGGAATCTCCCCTTGTCTCTCCCCCCAAACCTTGTCACAATCCAAGACTGAAAAAGACCCAGTCGTTTGCATCCTGGTGCGTATCATCCCACAGGTATACTGGTATTCAGGTGATGGTGGATGCGAGCATTTTAGGACTATGAGTCAGTTTAAATGAGTTCCTATTCTCATTCCCATTATGATCAGCCTAGGGGTCGGGGGTTCAGCAGCCTTGGGAATGGCAGCCATGATCACTGTAAAGAAAATTTTAACACCTTATCCACTCAAGTTGACTTAGAACTAAAAATGTTAGAAAAATCAGTTAGTCATCTCGAAAATTCCTTATCCTCTCTGGCCAAAATGCTTCTGCAAAATAGTTGTGGGTTAGATCTATTATTTTTAAAAGAAGGAGGACAATGTATGGCCATAGGCGAAACCTGCTGTTTTTATGCTAACCACTCAGGAGTGATAAAGGAAAGCCTCTCATTAGTCAGAAAGAGGCTACAGGAATGAGAAGAACTCAGAAAAAAAAGTACAAACTGGTACAAAAGCCTGTATTCATGGCCTCCATGACTAACTACCTTAATCATTACTCCTGCAAGTCCACTTGTCCTCATTATGCTAGGATTTCTAGTGGGCCATTATTTCATTAACTGTCTCACTTCCTATATTCAAAAAAGAATACATGCAGTAAAACTAATGGTGCTACACTCTCACTACACACCTTTTGCTACTGACGCAGAGTAAATGGTTTGATTAATGCCATTACAGGAGCAGGTAATGAAAAGGAAACAAGACCACACCAATTCTCCCCAGCAGGAAACCAAAGCTTATAAAATATGTGTGGTCGTTAAAAACCCAGAAACCCACCCAGGCCTAATTGGGGAATGGCAGACCTAATGTTGGAATGGCGCCAACTCGTGCTGGGAAAAGTTCAATCACAAACCCCCCAGCTGAGATGCTAATGGCAAATATCCACTTCTGTAATTCTGCTTGCTTGCTTTGCTCAGAAACTTATATAAAAATGTATGTGTATAAACCTACCAATCCTGTCTCTTGGCATATGCAGGAATATTGGGTATGCACGGGAAGAAATTCTATAAAGGCTGCATCCTCCAGATTTTAGGTGTGACTCTTCCTAAAGAGCACATCCCAGACATTAATAAAGTTTCCATTAAATTTTTCTCATAGGAGTTGTTGTTTATATGAAGTGTTCCACTTCACAGTGCAATGGTGGTCAGCACCCCAGTTTGCTCAATGATGCCCACACCCAAAGTACAGCCACTAATTTATGAGTTCATATTTCTCCCAGACCTAGCAGATCTCTCCTGATCCCTGGGCCCTGGTTTAATGCCCTTGTTTGAGTCTTGTGTTGGCTACGGAAAAGTATGTTCTTACGAATCCATTGCTCTGTGTGTAAGCCTTTTCTATGTAGGACAATTTGGTTAGATTCAGATAAGGGTCCTTTTGATTAGGTCACTTTTTGTTGGAATGCTTTAGTTTAGTTAAGGACCCCTGATTAGTTTTCAGGCACCAGGATGGACCCCAATTCTTTGGCGGAAGTCCTACACATGAGGAACACACAAAGAGTGCTGCCATGTGGGAGAGGTCTCCAGTATATCTTACAGCTGGGGAGAAGACATAACCTGAGAGGCAGAGGGAGAGGCCAGAGGCTGCAGTCATGGAGCAGCTTGAATCTGAAGACATCCAGGCCAGAGGAAAAGGGATAGCTGTGAACAATTATGTCTAATGGCCCACTGCTGAGCTCAGGGACAAAATGAGTTTGAAGGGGAAGGCAGAGACAGACAGGGAGGTCGAACATTTTACCTTGGGAGGAGTTCAGCAGCAGCTGACCCTTGTTAAGACACCGTTTTTGATGATGCCTTGATTTGGATATTTTCACAGCCTCAGAACTGTAAGCTTTAACCCTAATTAATTCCAATAAAAGCCAACCTATTTCTGGTATTTTGCATTGGAAGCACTTGGGAAACTCAAAGTGCTAGGGATACAGGTTTGGAGAGCTACCCTGTTCCCAAATGACAGTGTTATCCTGCTGTCCAGTGAATTCACCTGTAAACTTTGTGTGTCTCCAGACTAAGCAGGATTGAGTACTGGTAAGATGGAGGGGGAAGTGCAATTGGCCAGCAAGGCCTGCAAGACAGGGAGTCAGGCAGGGGAATTACATTGTTTGGTGACTTGTATAAAATCATAGATACCCCACTATGATGTACCTGTCTCAGGCAGGGTTTGGGAGGTGGGCAGGGACTGATAAAAGCGTGGGACCTCGGGTCTGGTACAACACAGGTGTCAGGGCACAGAGAGGAGACTCCCTGCTCCTGCTCCTATTACCCTTCCCTCCTTCCCTTGGCCTCCAGCATTGACCCTCTGAGGAGGCTGTTCTTACTGTATCACTTTTGGGTCTCAGGCACAGATTCAGGTGTCCTGTTTCCAGTTCTACATTCACCTTCTCCAATCTTGGGGCAGCTAAAGAAAGAGCAATCCAAGATGAACCATATTGGTGTCAGGAAGGAAATATCAAAATACACATTAAAGCATTGGCTACACAAATAAAATCACCAGAATGAGCAACATTAGGCCAGTGACCCTAAAAAATAGTCCAGGAATCCCAGAAAGTCCTTGGGCATATGGCTGGCAAGAAGAGAAGTGAGGTTGTGAGATGGTTTCATGTTTGCAGAAAACCTCAGAGGGTGCCGATGCCAGATATTTCTCAGACTAATTAAATATCAAAATTTCAACACGTTTTTAACAGTGTTGAAAATGATGCAGACCTCGTCAATCCCAGAAGACAATGGAGAGGTTGGATGGGAAGAAGCACTTGAACAACTGGAGAAGCAGGACTCTAACACATATTCACTGCAGGTCCTCCAAGCCAGGAATGTCCTGTTTGGGAACCAAACTCTCAGAGCCCCAATGAAAACCATCGTCATAGGTTCTTGATCCACAAAGGAGGACAAGGAGAAAGCCATGCTCAGCACTCACAGTGTCAGTTACTGATGTGAGTCACTCTAGCCAGTCTTCACTTAGGAGTAAGCAGCAGGAAGTCAGTCTTCTCCTGTGGTGCTAACAGCCCTCTAACCATACACGTGTAGAGAGCAGTGTGGACATCACATCGTCGTGTCTATGCTCCTCGTGCTCTGTGCTCACTCTTGCTGATTGAGGTCTCCAACCACTCAGTCAGCTGGGGAGGGGGCAAAGGGGAGTGGGCACTTTTCCTTTATGGGGGAGAGTATTTCTAAAGTGAGGGAAAGTGCCACCCCAGTAATGTTGCAGATACAAATTAATATGTTCAAATCTACTACTTTGTATGATTTCATTGTGTACTATATTCATAATTTCATTTAAATTATAACCAAATTATCTACTCAAAAATATAAAAATATTTTATGTCTGTTATGGCACACAGCCAAATTCCTTCTCTAGCTACAACCCCCATTCCTCCTTCCTCAGAATTACCTGCATTGGCAGATTATTTGGGTACAATTTTTCTGTTTGCAAATACATGCATTCTCTAGTTTCATCCATCCCACACCCTATCACATATGAGAAAAATATTGGAGTATAGGTTAAGAATATAAATAAAATTTCTAACTTAATATATTTGAGTTTAGGAATATATCATTAATTATGAAAGGATCATTTCTGATTTAAATTACAAGAAAAATTGGAGTTAAGTTGAAAGCAGGCCACTGTAGTTCAGTGGTTGTTAAACTTGAATCCACATCAGAATCAGGTGAAAAAATTGAAAAAAAAAATCAATAGTTGGGGTGCTTAATAAGAAAATGCTACAAAAATGCGAAACATTATTTTTTAAATGGTAATTTTTTCAATGCTTACCGAGAATTTAATGGATTGAAGAATGTGTGAAAATAACCAGGATAATTTGAAATAAGTGGAAACCCCATCTTTATATAAATTAAGAGAAATCTCGAGTTCTGATGCATAAATGAGTGGTTACAAATTAAACACAGATGAGTGTGGAAGAAGATGTGGGAGGAGCAGATCTCTGAACAAATGCAAGTGCACTTTTCCAAGAGGAGAAGACATTCTGAATTGCACAGTCACATCTGCTTCCTTAAAAGATTGGCAACAAGTTGCACAGACTGGAAGTGGAGATTCTTTGGAGATACACATTCATTATATTTACAGGGTTTCTCTCCAGTATGAATGTTGTAATGTTTAATGAGATACGGAATCTGGCTAACCCACATTCCTTACATGGTTAGGGTTTCCCATCTCTATGAATATTCTCATGCTCAGTGAGATTTGATTTGCTACTGAAGGCTTTCCTACATTCCTTACCTATATAGGGTTTCTATCCAGTTTGCCTTCCCTGGTGTGTAATGAAGCTTGATTTCTGAATGAGAACTTTCCCACATCCATCACATTCATAGGTAATCTCTCCAGTATATATTCTCAGATTGTTAATGAAGTTTTCCTTCTGGTTGAATTTTTTTCCACATTCATTGCATATATAGGGTTTTTCTCAGAAATGAATGCTCTGATGTATTAGAGAAAAGCCCTTGGAAACTCTGTAAACTGTGGAGTCCATGGAGCTTGTGGAGACTCTGGAGTTTCAGGAGCTTGTGGAAGCCTGTGGAGTCTCTGCAGGTACAAGGAGCCTGGGGTGCTTATGGATCCTGTGGAAACTTTGGAATGCATGGAGTCCTGTGGAGACTGTGTAGGCCCAGTTATCCTGTGGAGACTCTGGAGACTGTGGAACCTGTGGAGCCCATGGAGTCAGTGGAGAATGTGCAGCCTGTGCATACCCATGGAGCCTGTGGAGCCAGTGCATACCATGAAGCTGAGTCCTGTGTTGCTGTGGAGCCCATAGAGCCTGTGAAGCCAATTGAGGCCTGCGTAGCCTGTGGAGCTCATGGAGCCCCTGGAGCCCATGGAGTCTCTTAAGGCATGGAGCGCTTGGAGACAGTGCATCCTGTGCAGGCCCATGGTGCTGATGTAGCTTAGGGAGGCTTTGTATTTCCATTGAGTTGGTGGAAGCTGTTGATATTTTAGACCATGCTGAGGCTTGTCAAGCCTGTGGAGACCATGGCAGCTGCATAGTCCTGTGGATCCTGTGCAGGCCAATGGAGCATGTGGAGCATTTTGATCCAAGGGAGCCTGTGGAGCTTGTGCAGGCACATGTATCCTGTGGAGACTGGGGAGCCTGTGGAGCCTGTGAAAGCCTGTGGAGTTGGTTGAGGACTTGGAGGCCCATGAAATCTGTCAAGTCTGTAGAGTTCACAAAGCCTGTGGAGCCCTTGAAATTTGTGTAAGCCAAGGGAGTTTTGAAGCCTGTACAGCACTGTGGATCCTGAGGAGCTTGGCAAGCCCATTCGGCCCATGGAGCCTGTTGAGTTATGGAGCCCAAGGATCCTATAGAGCATGTGGGGCCTTTTAAATGTTTGTAGCCCATTGACACCTGTGGAGCCCATTGAGTCTGTTGGGCCTGTGGAGACTGTGGCAACCATTGAGGCCTGTGGATCCGGCAGATGCCTTTGAGCCAGTGGATTCAGTGGAACCAATGGAACTGTTGGACCCCATGGAGTGGTAAAAGACTGTAGAGCCCATGGAGCCCATGGAGCTCATGGATGCTCTGTAGACCAGTGTAACCTGTGCTTCCTGTGAAGCCCGTGGAGTCCATGGAGCTGGTGGAGTTTTTGGAAGCTATGGAGACTGAGGAGCCCATGGAGACAATAGAGCCTAAGGAGGCCTGTGGAGCATGGGCAG
Source organism: Tolypeutes matacus (assembly GCA_026826555.1). Taxonomy (NCBI): domain Eukaryota; kingdom Metazoa; phylum Chordata; class Mammalia; order Cingulata; family Chlamyphoridae; genus Tolypeutes; species Tolypeutes matacus. The sequence goes on along the minus strand of JAKSZT010052254.1, from coordinate 12,512 downwards.
TCATGTGAAGGACATGGAGACTGTGAATTCTGTGAGAATATAGAGGCCTGTGGAACCAATGGAGCTGATGGAGCCCATTGGGGCTGTATAACCTTTCAGGACTGTGAGGCTCTGCAGGCCTGAGGATCCTGTGGAGCCCATGGTAACTGTAGGCCTGTGGAGTCTGTGGAGCCCATGGAGGCCTGTGGAACCTGCAAAAGCCTATAGATTCCATGGCATCTATGGCAAATGCGCAGGACTGTGGAACCTGTGGTTTCTGTGTACCCACTGGAGCTTAAGGAGCCCAGGGAACCCATGGATCCTCTGGAACCTGCAGATCCTGTATTTCTCATGGAAATCATGGAGCCTATGCAGGCTCATGGTGATGGCAGAGCCTGATAAGGCCATTGAGGAATGTGGACCCCATGTAGCTCATGTGGGTTATGTAGGTCCATGAAGCCTCTGGAGGCCGTAGAGTCTGAAGAAGCTGAGGATCATGTGGACTCCTGTGGAGCCTGTGGGGCCCATTTTGGGCCTCAGAGTCTCTGAGGCCTTAGCAGGCTCATGAAGCCTGTGGAGACAGGGGAGCCTCTGGAGACATTGAAGCCTCATGGATGCCACGGAGGTCTTGGTTGTTACGGAGACCATGGAACATGCTTTGCTCCTGGAGGCCTGTGGAGTCTGTTCACGCCCTTGGAGCATGTGGGGCATTTGAAGCCCTTGAGACCATGCAGCCTTTGCAGGCCCATGGAACCGGTGGAGCATGTGAATCCTGTGGAGACTATAGAAACTGTGGAGTAATTGGATCATGTGGAGCCTGTCTATATCCATGGAGATTGTGGAGTATATGTAACCTGTGGAGCCCATGGAGGCTGTGGAGACTGTAGAGTCCTACAGAACTCATGGAGCCTATAGCAATGTGCAGGCCTGTGGAATTTGTGGATCCTATGGAGCCTGTTTATCCTGTGCACACCCAATGAGCCTATGGAGCACACGGATTTCATGAAGACTGTGGAGTCCATGGAGCCTGTGGAGCCTGTTCATACCCATGGATCCTGTGGAAAACATGGAGCCCATAGAGGCTATGGAGTCCGTGGAGCCTGTGGAGACCGTGCATACCTATGGAGCCTGTGGAGTACGTGGAGCTGTAGAGCCCATAGAAGCTGTGGAGATTATAGAGACTGTAGAGCATGTGTATACCCATGAAGATTGAGGAGAACATGTAGCCCAAGGAGCCTATGGAGTCTGTGTAGCACGTGGAGGAATGTGTAGCATGTGAAGTCCCCTAGATGTTATGTACACCTGTGGAGCATATGCTGCCTATGGAGACCATAGACTCCATGGAAGCTGTGGAGGCTGTGGAGGCCAGTTGAGCCTGTGTGCCCTTTGGGGTCTGTGGAAGCCCATGACACCTGTGGAGTCTGTGTAATCCATTGAGCCTATGCAGACACGTGGAGCCCGTGGAGCCCATGGAGACTCTAGAGGCCTGTGGAGACTGTGCAGACCTGTGAATCCATGGAGACCAAGACTGAGGAGCTGGTGGAATTTGTGGAAGCAATGGAGACCGAGAACCCAATGTAGACTATGGAGCCCAAGGAGATCTGTGGAGCCTGTGCAGTCATGTGATGGATAGAGAGACTGTGAAGTCATTGAGAATACAGAGGCCTGTGGAAACCATGGAGCTGATAAAGACCAAGAAGCTCTAAATCCTGGGAGGCCTGTGGAGACTGTGCAGGCCTGAGGACCCTGTGGAATCCATGGTAGTTCTGCATGCCTGGAGAGTCTGTGGAGCCCATGGAGGTCTGTGGTGCCTGTAAAGGCCTATAAACACCTTTGAGCCTATGGCAACTGTGCAGGCTGGCAGAACATGTGGAGCCTGTGGAGCCACTGGAGCTCATGAAACCTATGGGACCCATGGAGACTGTGAAGCCCGCAGAGCCTGTATATCTCATGGAGGACATGGAGCCTGTTTTTGCTCATGGTGCTGGCCGAGTCTGTTGAGGCCATGGAGGAATGTGGATCCAATGGAGCCCATGGAGATCTTGTATGCCCATGAAGCCTGTAGAGGCTGCAAAGTTTAAAAAGCTGATGACCAAGTGGATGCCTGTAGAGTCTGTGGAGCCCAGTAGGCTCATGGAGCCTGTGGAGACTGGGGAGACTCTGGAGACGGTGAGGCCACATGGATGATGACATGGAGCCTTGGAGGTCATGGAGCCCATGGAGGATACATTGCCCCTGGAGCCTTTGGAGCCTCTGCACACCCATGCAGCCTGTTGAGCCTTTGAAGACCTAAGACACCATGCAGCCTGTATAAGCCCATGGAGACTGTGTTGTCAGTGGAGCCTTAGGAGTTTGTGTATACCCATGGATCCTGTGAAGAATGTGGAGCCCATGGAGCCTATGGAGTCCGTGCAGCCCATGGAGGACTGTGGCTGTGGAGCCTATGGAGGCCCCTAGAGGCCATTAACACTTGTGGAGCATGTGCTGCATGTGAAAACCATAGATACCATGATGATTGCGGAGGTTCTGTAGGCTAGTGGAGCCTGTGCAAACTGTTAAAGCCATGGAGTCCGTGGAGCTGGTGGAGTTTCTTGAAGCCATGGAGTCCGAGGAGCCCATGGAGACTATGGAATACAAGGAGGCCTGTGGATCCTGTGCAGTCCCGTGAAGGACAGGAATACTGTGAAGTCTGTGAGAATATAGATGCATGTGGAACCCATGGAAATGATAGATCCCATGGAGATAGTGAAACCCATGGAGGGATGTGGAGCCTGCACAGGATTTGAGACCCCATGGAGCATATGGCAACTGTGCTGGCCTGAGGAAGATGTGGTACCTGTGGAGTCACAGGAGCTCATGGAGCCACTGGAACCCACGGAGCTTGTGGCGTCCATGTAATCTCTCAATCCTTGCATACCGATGGAGCCTGTGGAGCATGTTGGGCCCATGGAGACTGTGCAGTCCGTGGAGCCTGTTGAGACTGTGCATATGCATGTATCCTGTTGAGCACATGGAGTCCATGGAGGCTGTGGAATCCATGCAGGCTATGGAGGCTTTTGGAGCCTATGCAGGCCCTTAGAGGCCATTGATATGGAGCATGTGCTGCCTGTGGAGACCATAGATGCCACGGACTCTGTGGAGGCTGTGTAGGCCATGGAGACTATGTAGACCAGTGGAGACCATGGTGCCCATGTAGACGGTAGAAGGCTGTGCAGCCTGTGCAGTCCTGTGGAGGTCATTGAGGTCACGGAGGCCATGAAGTCTGTTAAGACCATGCAGTTCACAAAGCCTGTGGATCCCTTGAAACCAGTGCAGGCCCAGGAAGCTTGTGGAGCCTGTACAGTCCTGTGGATCCTGTGGAGCTCATCGAGCCCATGCTGCCCATGGGGCCTGTTTAGGTGTGGAGCTCAAGGGCACTACAGAGAATGTGAGCCCCTTAAGTGCATGTAGCTCAATGAAATCTGTGGAGCCCATGGAGCTTGTTGAGCATGTGGAGACAGAGGCACCCACTGAGGCCTGTGAAGCCTGTGCAGGCCTTATAGACTGTGGATTCTGTGGAGCTGATTGAGCTGGTGGAGCCCATTGATTAGTAAACATTTGTAAAGCCCATGGAGCCCAAGGAGCCCATGGAGCCAATGGAGCATGTGGATGCTGTGTATGCCAGTAGAACCTCTGCAACCTGTAAAGCTCATGGTATCCATCTAGCTGGTGGAGTTTCTGGAAGCCATGGAGACCAGGGAGCCCATGGAGACTGTGGAGGCCAAATAGGCCTGTGGAGCCAGTGCAGTCCTTGATGGATAGGGTGACTATGAACTCTGTGAGAATATATAGGTCTGTGGAACCCATGGAGCGGATCGAGCACCTTGATGCTGTGAAACCCTATTAGGTCTATGGATCCTTGCAGTCCAGGGGAGCCTCTGGAAACAATGGAGGTCTGTTGAGCCTGTGAAGGCCTATAGACCCCTTGGAGCCTATGGCAACTGTGCATCCTGTGGAAAATATGGAACCTGTGTAGGAACTGGAGTTCATGGAGCCCATGGAACCCATGGAGACTCTAGAGTCTGCAGAGTCTTTATATCTCATAGAGGCCATGGAGACTGTGCAGGTTAATGGTGCTAGCAGGGTCTGTTGAGGCCATGGAGGAATGTGGATACTGTTGAGCCCATGGAAGTAATGTAGGCGCATGAAACCTGTGGAGGCTGTAGAGTCTCAAGAACCTGAGGATCATGTGGAAGACTATGGAGTCTGTGGAGCCCATTTTGGGCCATGGAGCCTCTGAAGCCTGTGCAGGCTCATGGAGCCTGTGGAGACTGGGGAGCCTCTGGAGATTGTGATGCCAATGGATGCCATGGAGGCCTTGGAGGTCATGGAGGCCATGGAGCATGCATTGCCCCTGGAGTCCTGTGGAGAGTGGCATCCATCTAGCCTGTTCAGCATTTGAAGCCCCTGGAGACCATGCACCCTGTGTAGACCATGGGGCCCTTGATCCTGTGGAGTCTAGGGTGCCCATGAGGTCTGTGGAGCCAGTACAGTCTTTAGAGCCTGTGTATTCTGTGGAGCCGATGGGGATGGTGCAGCCCATGGAGACGTAAACTATTGTAGAGCCTATGGAGTCTGTGGAATCCATGAGCCCATGGAGCTCACGGATGCTGTGTATACCAGTGGAACCTGTGCACCCTGTGAAGCCCATAGAGTCCATGGAGCTAGTTGCACTTGTGGAGGCCATGGAGACTGAGTAGCCCATGGAGACTCTGGAGTCAAAGGACACCTGTCGAGTCCCATGAAAGACAGGGAGCCCGTGAAATCTGTGGAACCTGTGGAGTCTGTGCATACACATGGAGCCTGTGGAAATTGTGGAGTCCATGGAGCCTGTGGAGTCAATGAAGCCCCTGTAGACCTGTGGACACTATGCAGTTCCCTAGAGGTCATTGACTCCTGTGGAGCATGTGCTGCCAGTGGAGATCATAGATTTCATGGAGAGTGTGGAGCCTATGTAAGCCAGTGGAGCCAGTGAGACCTTTGGAGTCTCTAAATGCCCAAGAAGCTTGTGGACCTTGTGTAACCCATGGAGCCTAAGCAGACCTAAGAGCCTGTGGAGCCCATGAAGACTGTAGATTCCTGTGGAGCCCCTATAGGACTGTGGAGGTGGTTGAGCCAAGGATCCACTGCCATCCGTCAAGACCGTGGAGTTTCTTGAAGCCTGTGCATGCCCAGAGAGCTTGTTGAGCCTGTATAGGCCTTCGGATCCTTTTGATCACATCAAACCCATGGGGTCCATGGAACCTGTTGAGGTATGGAGCCCAAGGACACTACAGAGAATGTGGAGCCTGTTAAGAGCACGTAGCGCATTGACACCTATGGAGACCATGAAGCCTTTTTGAGCCTGTGGAGACTGTGGAACCCTTTGCGGATTGTGGAGCCTGTACATGCATTAGAGCATGTGGGTTCCATGGAGCCGATGGAGTTGGTGGAGCACAATGAGTCATCAAGGACAGTAGAGACCATGGAGCTTGTGGAGCCCATAGTGTCCATGGAGCTCATGAATGCTGTGTAGGCCAGTGGAACCCGTGCAATTTAGGAATCCCATGAAATCCATGGGGCTGGTGGAGTTTGTGGAGATTATGCAGGCCAATCAGGCCTGTGTAACCTGTGCAGGCCTGTGAAATACAGAGACATTGTGATGTCTGTGAGAATGTAGAGGCCTGTGGAACACATGTAGCTGATGGAGACTGTGAATCCCGTGGAAGGCTGTGGAGCCTGTGCAGTCCTAAGGACCCTGTGGAGTACATAGTGTCTATTCAGTACTGGGGAGTCAGGGGAGCACATGAAGGCCTGTGGTGCCTCCACACTCCTATGGAGCATGTTGTGCCTTTGAAGCCCTTGTAGACCATGTAATATGTACAGGCACTTGGAACCTGTGGAGAACGTGGAACCCGTGGGGACTGTGGAGTCTATGAAAACAGTTGAGCCAGTGCATATCCATGGAGAATGTGGAGCATGTGGAGCCCATGTAGCCAGTGGAGTCCATGTAGCCTGTGGAGCCTGTGCATATCTCTGGAGCCTGTGGAGTACATTGAGCCCATGGGGTCTGTGAAGACCCTGGAGCCCGAAGAAGCCTGCGGAGCCTATGCAGGCCCCTGGAGGCCATTGACACCTGTGGAGCATGTGCTACCTGTTCAGACCATAGATTCCATGGAGGCGATGGAGGCTGTGGAGGCCTGTGGAGACAATGGGCACTTTGGGGACTGTGGAAACCCTGAAGCCTGTGGAGCCTGTGGAACTCATTGAACCTAGGCCGAACTGTGGAGACTTTGGAGCCCATGGAGTCTATAGAGGCCTGTGGAGACTGTGCAGGCCTGTGGAGGAGTTTGAGGTCTTCGAGCCCAAGAAGTTTGTAAGACCGTGGAGTTCACAAAGGCCATAGATCCCTTGAAGCCTGTGCAGGCCCAGGGAGCTTGTGGAGCCTATACAGTCCTGTCGATCCTGTGGAGCTCGTCGAGCCCATGGGCCCCATGGAACCTGTTGAGGTATGGACTCCAAGGACACTACATAGAATGTGGAGCCTTTTAAGGGCATGTAGCCCTTTGACACCTGTGGAGCCCATGGATCCTGTTGAGTCTGTGGAGACTGCGGCACCCATTGAGTCCTGCGGAGACTGTACAGTCCATAGAGCCTGTGGATTAGGTGGAGCCAATGTAAATGTTGGAGCCCATGGAGTCATAAATGACTGTAGTGCCCATGGAACCTATGGAGACAATGGAGCCCATGGAGGTCTTTGGAGCTTTTGCACTCCCGTGAAGGACAGTGAGACTGTGAAGTCTGTAAGAATATAGAGGCCTATGGAAACCATGGAGCTGATGAAGCCCAATGAAACTGTGAAACCTGGGGAGGACTGTGGAGCCCTTGCAGGCCTGAAGGCCCATTGGAGCCCATGGTAACTCGGCAGGGCTGGTAAGCCTGTGGAGCCCACGGAGTCCTGAGGAGCATGTATAGTACTATAGACCCCATGGAGCCTAAGGCAACAAGGCATGCCCCCGGAAAATGTGCAGCCCGTGCAGAAACTGGAGCTCATGGAGCCCATAGGACCCATGGAGCCACTGGAGCTTGCAGAGACTGTATATCTCATGGAGGTCATGGAGCCTGTGTGAGCATATGGAGCCTGTGGAGCACATGAAGGCTATGGAGCCTGTAGAGCCTTTGGAGTTCATGGAGCCTGTGAAGTCTGTACATACCCATGGAGCCTGTGGAGCACGTGGAACCTGTGGAGTCTTTGTATAACTATGGAGCCTGTGGAGCACATGGAACCCATAGAGACAGTGGAGTCTGGGCAGCCCGTGGAAGCCTGTGGAGCCTATGCCAGCTCCTAGAGGCGATTGACACTTTTGGAGCATGTGCTGCCTGTGATGACCATAGATTGCATTGAGACTCCGGAGGCTCTGTAGGCCAGTGGAGCCTGTGTAAACTGTTAAGTCCTTTGAGTCCGTGGAACTGGTGGAGATTCTGGAAACCATGGAGACCGAAGAGCCCATGGAGACTATGGAGCCCAAGGAGTCCTGTGGAACCTGTGCAGTCCGTGAAGGACCGGGAGACTGTGAAAGCTGTGAGAATATAGAGGCCTTTGGAACCCATGGAGCTGATGGAACTCATGGAGGCTGTGAATTCCCTGGATGCATGTGGAGACTGAGGAGGCCTGAGGTCTTGTGGAGACCATGGTACTCCTTCAGGCCTTGGGAGACTGTGAAGCACAGGGAGGCTTGTGGATCCTGTAAAGGACTATAGACCCCACGGATCCTATGACAACTGTGCTTGCCTGCAGAACATGTGGAGCCTGTGGAGCCTCTGGAGCTCATCGTGCCAGTGGAACCCATGGAGCCTGTGAAGTCCGTAGATTCTGTCGAGCCTGTGCATACCCATGGAGCCTGTGGAGCATATGGGGCCCATGGAGCCTGTGCAGTCCGTAGAGTCTGTGGAAACTGTGCATATGCATGTATATTGTTGATCATATGGAGTCCATGGAGCCTGTGTAATCCATGCAGGCCATGGAGGCCTCTGGAGCCTATGCTGGCCCTTAGAGGCCATTGATACCTGTGGAGCATGTGCTGCCTGTGAAGACCATAGATTCCATGGAGACTGTGGAGGCTGGGTCGGTCAGTATGGCCTGAGGGGCCTTTGGAGCTTGTGAAGGACCATAAAGCCTGTGGAGCATGTAAGCTGTGAAGACTATGACAACCAGTGTAGCCCATGGAGACCATGGAGACTGTAGAAAGCTGTGGTGCCTGTGCAGACCTGTGGAGACATTGAGGTCAGGAAGTCCATGAAGTCTGTTAAGAACATGGAGTTCACAAAGCCTGTGGAGCCCTTGAAGCCTGTACAGTCCCAGTGAGCTTGTGGAGCCTGTACAGGCCTGTGCATCCTGTGTAGCTTGCCGAGTCCATGTGGTCCTTGGGGCCTGTTGTGTTATGGAGCCCAAGGACACTACATAGAATGTGAGCCCATTAAGTACATGTAGCTCACTGACATCTGTGGAGCCCATGGAGCCTGTTGAGCCTTTAGATACTGAAACACACATTGAGGCCTGGGGAGACTGTACAGGCATTAGGGCCTGTGGATTCTGTGGAACCAATGGAGCTGGTGGAGCCCATGGATTCGTAAAGGACTGTATAGCCCATGGAGGCTATAGAGCCCGTGGAGCCCATGGAGCTTGTGGATGCTGTGTAGTCCAAAGGAACCTGTGCATCTTGTGACACCCATCCAGCCAGTGGGTGCAATCCTTTGTGCAATTTGTGGAAGCCATGGAAACCGAGGAGCTCAAGGAGCCTATGGAGCCCAGGGAGGGCTGTGGAACAGGTGCAATCCTTGAAGGACAGGGAGACTGTGAAGCCTGGGTGAATATAGAGGTCTGTGGAACCCATGGAGCTGATGGACCCCATGGAGGCTGTGAAACACGTGGAGGCCTGTGGAGACTGTGCAGGCCTGAGGACCCTGTGAAGCCCATGGTTCCTCTGCAGGCTTGCATTTCCTGTGGAGCCCATGGAGGCCTGTGGAGCCTATGGCAACTGTGCAGGCCTGTAGAACATGTGGAGCCACTGGAGCTCATGGAGTTGATGGAACCCATGGAGCTTGTGGAGACTGCAGAGCCTGTATATCTAATGGAGGCCATGTAGTCTGTGCAGGCTCAGGATTGTGGCAGAACCTGTTTAGGCCATGGAGGAATGTGGATCCTGTAGTGTCCATGGAGGTTACATAAGCTAATGAAGAATGTGGAGGTTCTAGAGTCTGAAGTAGCTGAGGATCATGTGAAGGCCTATGGTTTCTGTGGATCCCATTTCATGCCATCAAGCCTGTGAGTCTTGTGCCAGCTCATGGGTCTTGTGGAGACTGGGGATTCTGTGGAATCTGTGAAGCCATATGAAAGTATGGAGGCCTTGGAGGTCATGGAGCCCATGGAGCATGTAATGACCCTGGAGTTCTGTGGACCCTCTGCCCACCCATGGAGCCTGTTGAGCCTTTGAAGACCTTGGATACTGCAGTCTCTGCAGGCCCATGGAACCTGAGGAGCATGTGAAGCCCGTGGAGCCTATAGAACATGTGGAGTCAGTGGAATTTACAGAGCTTTTCTATATTTATGAAGCCTTTGGAGCACATGAAGCCTGTGGATCCCTTGGAGCCTATGAACGCTGTAGAATCCCATAGACGACATGGAGCCTATGGCAACTCTACAAGCCTGCAGAACCTATGGAGCTTGTGGACTGAATTGATCTCATGGAGCCCATGGAACTCATGGAGACTTTGGAGCCTGCAGATCCTGTATATCTCATGGAGGCCATGGAACCTGTGCAGGCTCATATTGCTGGCAGAGCCTATTGAGGCCATGGAGGAATGTGGATCCCATGGAGCCCATGGAGATAATGTAGGACCATGTAGCCTGTGGAGGCTGTTGAGTCTGAAGAAGCTGATGATCATGTGGAGGCCTGTGGAGTCAGTGGAGACCATTTTGCGCAATGGAGCCTGTGATGCCTGTGCAGGCTCATGGAGGGGATGGACACTGGGGATCCCCTGGAGACTGTGTAGCCACATGGATATCATGGAGGCCTTGGAAGTCGTGGAGCTGATGGAGGATGCATTGCCCCTGGAGGCCTGTGGAGCCTCTGCATGCCCAGGGGAGCATGTTGAGCATTTGAAGTTCTTGGAGAAAATGCAGCCTGTGCAGGCCCATGGAGCATGGGGAGCACGTGGATCCCATGGAGCCTATGGATACCATGCACCACGTGGACGCCTGAGGAGCCTATGCAGGCCCCTAGAGACCATTTACACCTGTAAAGCATGTGATGCCTGTGAAGACCATAGATTCCAAGGAGATTATGGAAAGCTGTGTAGGCCAGGGAATCCTGTGGGACTTTGGATCCTGTCAAGGCCAATGTAGCCTACAAAGCTTGTGTAACACATGAAGCCTATGTAGACCTGGGGAGCCAGTGGAGTTCCTGGAGATGGTAGAGGCCTGTGGGGACTCTGAAAGCCAGTGGAGTTGGTTGTGCCCATGGAACCCATTCATTCTGCCAAACCTTGGAGTTCACAAAGTCTGTGGAGCCCTTTAAGCCTGTGCAGTCACAGGGAGTTTGTGGAGCCTGTACAGGCCTGTAGATCCTGTGGAGCTCAATAAAACTATGGGGCCATGAAGCCTGTTAAGGAATTGAGCCCAAGGACACTACAGAGAATATGGAACCTATTAAGGTCATGTAGCCCATTGACACATGTGGAGCGCATGGAGCCTGTTGAGCCTGTGGAAATTGTGGCACCCATTGAGGCCTGTGGAGCCTGTACAGGCCTTAGAGCCTGTGGATTTTGTGGAGGCAATGGAGCTGGTGAAACCCATGGGGTTGTAAATGAGCATAGAGCCCATGGAGCCTGTGGAGCCACTGGAGCCCATGGAGCTCATGGATGCTGAGGAAGCCAGTGGAACCTGTGCAACCTGTGAAGCCCATGGAGTTCTTGGAGCTGGTAGCATTTGTGGAAACCATGGAGACCGAGAAGCCCGTGGAGACTGTGAAGCCCAAGGAGGCCTGTGGAGCCTGTGCAGTCCTGTGAAGTACAGGGAGACTGTGAACTCTGTGAGAATATACAGGTCTGTGGAACCCAGGGAGCAGATAGAGCCCTTTAGGTTATGAAACTCTCTCAGGCCTAGGGAGTCTTGGAGGTCTGAGGACCAGGTGGTACCCATGCTACTTCTGCAGGCCTGGGGAGTTTGTGGAACCCATGGAGAACTGTGGCGTCTGTACAGGCCTTTAGACATGGAGCATATAGCAATGGTCAGACCTGCGAATCATGTGGAGCCTGTGGAGCCAATTGAGCTCATTGAGCCCATGGAACCCATGGAGCCTGTGGAGCCTGCAGAGTCTGTATATCTCATGGAGGCCATGGACACTGTGCAGGATCATGGTGCTGGCAGAGCCTGTTGAGGCCATATAATAATTTGGATATCGTGGAGCCCATGGAGGTTATGCAAACCCATGAATTCTGTGGAGACTGTAGAGTCTGCAGTAACTGAGGATCTTGTGGAGGCCTATGGAGTCTGTGGACCTCAGTTTGGGCCATGGAGCCTGTGAGGACTGTGCAGGCTCATGGAGACTATGGAGACTGGGGAGCCTCTGGAGAACATGAAGCCATATGGATGCCATGGAGGCCTTGGAGGTCATGGAGCCAATGGAGCAAACATTGCACCTAGAGGCCTGTGGAGCCTCTGAAAGCCCATGGAGTATGTTGAGACTGTAGCCCTTGTAGACCATGCAGTGTGTGCAGGTCCATGGAACCTGTGGAGTCATGGATTCTGTAGAGCCTATAGAACCTCTGGTGCCATTGGAACTTGTGGAGCCTGTGTATACCGTTGGAACCTGTGGAGCACGTGTAGTCTGTGGAGACCATGGAGCCTGTGGGGCCTGTAGAGTCTTATAGACCTCATGGAGCCTAAGGCAACTGTGCAGGCCTGCGGAATATGTGGAGCTTGTTGAGCCACTCGAGCTCACAGAGCCAAGGAACCCATGGAGCCTGTGGAGCCTTTTACACCCTTGGAGTCCATGCAGACTGTGCAGGCCAATGAACACTGAGGAGTACCTGTAACCTTTGGAGCTTGTAGAGCATGTGGAGACAGTGAATAACCATCAAGCATGTGGAGCCCATGGAGGTTGTGGAGTCCATGCAGCCACTGGAGGACTGCTTAGCCTATGGAGGCCCCTAGATTTCTTTGCCACTTGTGGAGCATGTGCTGCCTGTGCAGAACCTAAATTCTATGGAAATGGTGGAGGCTTCATAGGCCAGTGGAGCCTGTGGGGACTTTGGTGCCTGTGGAAGTCCATGGAGCCTGTGGAGCCCGTGTATCCCATGGAACCTATGCAGAACTGTGGAGCACGTGGAGCCCTTGGAGACTGTAGAGGCACGTGGAGCCTGTGCAGGCCTGTGGAGGTGGTTGAGGCCATGGAGACCATGAAGTCAGTCAAGTCCATGGAGTTCAGAAAGCCCATGGGGCTTTCTGTGCAAGC
>JAKSZT010052253.1:0-12131 GCA_026826555.1 Tolypeutes matacus | reverse complement strand
AGACAAATGAGTTCAAGTGGCTAAGAGACTTCAAAGAGAGTCGGAAGGTCATCCCAGAGGTAACTCTTACGCACACCTCAGTAGGAGCTCATAGAACATCTAAGTGCCTATCACCCCACTCAGTGGGGTTCCTGAGAGCTCCGGAGACACCCTGGTCCCATATAAGGGTGGATAGCCCCAGAGACTGATGCCTTATCAGTGGGTTCTATTTTGGAATCTGTGTTCCTGAGAGTGACAGAATTAGACTCAAATAAGTCCTCCCTGCACATGGTTCACCAGTCCCTTCTATTCAAACCTACATGTGATGCTGGAGTTTCTTAGGTATACTTCCAGAGACTGGAGCCTCCCGCCTACCTATGTGCCAGGTGTGCATGAAATCTAGGTGGAGCTGCAACTCCTACCCTACAGCTCAATGGACTCATCCAAGTCACCTGGTGAGGAGACAACGATGGGAAATGGCCATCCCAGGGAATGGAGAGGGCCTGCATTTGCAGGCAGGATCATCCCCCACCATATCCATGGGATATAAGCCCTCTCTCACTTGGAGTTGGAGTGGACATCACCATCCCAGTCGCCTCTGGATTGGGGGAAGAACCATGGACTAGAGTGGACTTGATGGTATTCTCTTGCTCACATATGGTGATTCTTGCAATGCAAGAAATTATAACAATGAGGTGGAGCCAGTGGCCACTTGACAGTTTTTGGGTAGGGAGGGGATGAGCAGTTGAAATACAGGGGCTTTTTTGGGAGTTGGAGGTTGTCCTGAGTACTGTTGTGGCAATGGATGTAGGCCATTTTAAATCAGCACACACCACTAAGAACTGAGTGGGAGAGAGTGTGGTCTACAGTGTGAACTGTGGTCTATGGTTGGTGGCAAGTCTCCAGGATGTTTAAGTTCATTGAGGTTGGTGGGCCACACTGTGGGAGATGTTTGTGTGGGATGTGGTGGGAGATGTGGGAGGTGGGCAACATGGGAATCCCAGTGGGTTCCATGTAATATTTTAGGTAATCTAAGCACCTCTTAAAATATATGTATATATATATATATAAATAACATTTTTGTAAGCAAATACACATATATGCATATATATTTATATATCATTTTGCAAATGTTTGTATGTATTGTGAGAATTTTGATTTTCACCCATAATAAAAAAAAATTAAAAAAAATAAAAATTAAAAATAAAAAAAAAGTTCAGATTACTGCGGTAAGCCTTTTAATTCCTGTTCTTAATTTTGGGTATATTCAGTGAATGACTAAAAACTTAGTTTCAGGTGAGGAAGGATCAAAAGCTGTACTGCTTTTGGTAACTGGCTTCAGTTCTGTTACAGGCTGGAGCGAACTTCTCTATTGCTGACTAGGAAACTTTGAGCAAGGCTGGAAAATGTGCTCATATTGTTTGTCTGAAGGCCTTGAGCAGGGACCCCTTGGAAGTTTCCCGACTTATTAATGAGACTACCATTTTATGATATTTAGAATGGCATTCCTTAGCACAGTGTAACCCATTTTGGCATTTCAGGCACACACAACTTGGTACTGAATTATTATTTCAACTAAATAGAGCACTTACACTAGTTTTGGCTTGGCAATCTTTTTTCATATCTCCTGGTTTACCACATTTAAAGCAATTTAAATTAGTTACCATAGGACTACATCCCTTTATAGCAGCTGCAAGAAGGTTCATGTTATATATATTAGGCCCACTGTTTGGCATATTTTTATATAATCCTGTAAAATTCTTCCATTTGCCTTTATTGGACATAAATCCTTTTTACACTCACTGTTAGCATTATCAAAAGCCAACATTAGAATAAGCTTTTCTTTAAGATCAGATTGAGTTACTGTCTTGTTGACTACATCTGCCAGGCTTGCTACAAATTCAGCATAGGTTTCAGTATTTCCTTGAACAATTTTTGAAAATGATTGTAAAGCCTGTCCAGGGGTGGAGATTCATCACCAGGAAAATAGGCAGCACAATCGCTCTTGGACAATGGCAATATCATCATATTGAGCTTGGCGAGGAATCCCAGCCCATTGACCTGTTCCTAATATTTGTTCAGCAGTAATAGTCACTGGTGGATTTTACTGTTGATTTCATCGTGCTACAATATTAACTTCATCAGCCCACCAAGTTTTAAATTGTAAAAATTCTGCTGAATTAAGAACAGCTTGAGCTCACAAATCCCAGTCCCAGTGTATTATTCTGTTTGCTTGTGCTATTCCTTGCACCAATTCTTGAGTATAAGGAGAATTTATATCATATTGAATGTATGCTTGTTTTTACTCTTTGATAGTGTTAGAAGATATAGGAGCATGCTCATATTGTACACCCTCTTGGGGATTGTTACCATCTACTGGAATTTGAGTAACTGTTACTGGAAAAGTAAAAAAAAAAATTGCATAGAGACTGAATTTCTTTCTCTACTTCCTTGTACTATACTTTTCATAATTGAAGAGTATGGTGTTGGCAGAAAAGCAGAAACTGTTGGAGGGTCATCAAATGTTGTAAAAAATATATCTGTATATACATTCAGATACCATAAGTTGCCAGTCAGGTAGCAGTCAGGACCTGGGTCCGTGAAAACGGTCCCGCAGATGAGGAAGAAAGAATAAAACAAGAAGAGAAACTGGGATCAGGGGACTCTCCATCCGATATGGATAGATGTTGGTTCAAAAGACAATAAATTAACTTTTGGAGCTGACCACTTAACGAGCACCGGACAAGTTTCATAAACTCCCTTTTTCTTTTTAATAGACATGAGTTAATCTTTTTTTTCCTGTTTATTAACTTTTCATATATGTTTTCATTAATATCATCATTAGCTTGTTCTGCTACAGTATTAACAATAACAATATCCATTTTAATATCTTCATTTTCATCTGATTTTAAAGGTTCAAGAGCAACAGGAGTAAGACTATACAAAGACCATACATAACAATGTTTCTGTACAAGAGAAATGAGTTTTTGTAACTCTAAGGTCCTAAGAGATACCCCTGTATTCTTTAATAGGTTCTTCAAAACTTGGGAATAGACCTCTAACCGAGTTGACTGATTACCCATTACCCTGATGATCAAGATTATTTGACTCACCAACAGAATGCAAGGACTGTCTGACCCAGCAGTCCTTGTTTCCACGGCACTGATCCAGAGAAAAAACTACTCATGCACCATGTAAGTGGCCATCTGAGGTAGACAGTGTTGTGAGTGATCCAAAAGAAGAGTGGGATCAGTTGACCTCACTCCATGTGGAATGCAGACAAGTTTATTTAGGCTGAAGCTGCTTTTTATACTACAAAGCTGATAACAAAAGTAGGGTATCCTTCACTAGTTCCTCAGCTTGGTACGTGAGAGCACAGCCTGTTTCAGTGTTCCCAGACAATCTTTCTTGGGAATTCAGACAATAACATCTTAGTGGATGGTTCATTCCAATCTGCCTCCTCCCACTGCAGTGCCCTTGGAGACATTTACTAATGTTTCAGTGCCAGCAAGCATGCTTTTTAAATGCATAAGCCTTTATGCTGTGGCTCTCAGCATCATTTACAACATCCAAGAGAGAAACACAAAGGGATATTATGCATATGAAAATATGCTTGATATCGCTTGCTTTCAGGGAAATGCAAATCAAAACTACAATGAGATAGCATCGTATACCCATCAGGATGGCAGCTTTTTAAAAAATGGCAGACTTTAAGTGTTGTAGAGGATGTGGAGGAATAAGAACCCTCATCCACTGCCTGTGGGATTGTGGAATGGCCCAGCCAATGTAGAGGACAGTTTGGTGGTTCCTCAGAAAACTAAGAATAGATCTTCAATATGATCCAGCAATTCCACTGCTGGGTATATACCCAGAAGAACTGAAAGCAAAGACACGAACAGATATATGCACACCAAAGTTCATAGCGGCATTTTTCACCATTGGCAAAAGTTGGAATCAACCTCGGTGCCCATCAACAGATGAATGGATAAGCAAAATGTGGTACATACATACAATGGAATATTACTCAGCTGTGATAAGGAATAAAGTGCTAACACACGGAATAACGTGGATGAATCTTGAAGACCATATGTTGAGTGAAGCAAGCCAGGAGTTGAAGGACGAACATTATATGACCTCACTGATTTGAACTGAGGAAAGTGAGAAGTCTCTGAGAACCATTGCCTGAAAGATAGGTTAACAAGTGAGAGAAAGAGAAAAGTAGGCTGTGAGCCATCACCATATGGACATAATCTATGGTAAAGGGATAGAGTATAGTTGCATATTGAAGGATAGGACAGATGGGTAGTGACCTTACTGGCTTTCATGTTGCAGGTTTCACAGGTGGGTAGATTAGGAAGAGCAGGTTGGAATAACCAGGATATGTAACTATGAATCTTGTCATTCCATGAGTCAAGACAGGGAAGTGTCATATGCTCCAGGGGGATTGGGAGGAAGGAACAGTTAAGATCAAATGGGGTATTTAGTGGTCATGGGAAATGGTTTTCATTACCTTACATTAATGGACATAGGACATGGTAAATATCATCAAAAATTATTAAACTGTACTGTCTAAATTTTTAACTATCTTGTAAACCACTGACAATGTTTAGTTGCTATATTTTACTATCTGTATAACAGTTAAAACAATTCTAACATCCATAAAAACAGGTTTTAATATGGGGTGGGGAAGGAGGAGGGAGCTTGGGTATGTGGGAGTAAATAGTATTCCGTGTGTGACTGTGCTGTGACCTAAAACTTTTTGAAAATTAAATGAAAATTTGGGAGACACTGGTGAATGAGAGGGGGAAAGTGATACATTACACTAGACATCTGATAACACCATGAAAAAAGGAAAAAAAAACAATTTATTTTAAAATAATTTTTTTTGTTTTTTTCCCATTTTTTTGAATGGCCCAATCTGCTAATTATATTTTATTTTAAGTTTAGTGTTTTTTTCTTCTGAGTTTCCTTTTTCTAATACCTTGCATTTAAGCTTATAATTATTATTACTTTTACCTATTAATTGTATTTGTTTATTATATGGGCTTCATGTCCAAGGACGGTTTAGATCACAGAATGGTTACAATGGGGGCTGCAGAGGATCATTGGTGGGGGGTGTTTGTGATGGGGGATTTATGGGAGTAAGTTCATCTGAATATACATGAAAGACATATAAAATTGTTCAAATGACAAAGGGATGAGGCATGTTCATGGTGTGTAGACAATCACTCAATAAATGAGGGAATCTGAATTCCCAGCCTGGAGAGCTCTGCCACATTCTCCAAGGGAGCAGCAACAGTCCCCTGAGTGCAGGAGCAGTGTCTGGCAAAAGAGGATGGACCAATGATGGGTTCTTTTTTTTTAACTATTTTTTTATTGTGGGTAAAAATCAAAATTTTCACAATACATACCAACATTTGCAAAATGATATATAAATATATATGCATATATGTGCATTTGCTTACAAAAATGTTATATATATATATATATAAATATATTTAAAGATGTGCTTAGATTACTGAAAATATTTCACAGAACACCCTGGGATTCCCATTTTGCCCACCATCCACACCTCCCACCACATCCCACACAAACATCTCCCACAAGTGTGGCCCACCACCCTCAATGGACTTACACATCCTGGGGCCTTGCCACCAAACATAGACCACAGTTCACATGATAGACCACACTCTCTCCCACAGAGTTCTGAGTGGTGTGTGCTGATTTAAAATGGCCTACATCCATTGCCACAATGGTACTCAGGACAAACTCCAAATCCCAAAGAAGCCCCTGTATTTCAACTATTTGTCCCCTCCTTGCCCCAAAAGTGTCAAGTGGCCACTGGCTCCACCTCATTGTTATAATTTCTTCCATTGCTAGAATCACCATATGTCTACAACAGAATACCATCAAGTCCACTCTAGCCCATAGTACTTCCCCCAATACTGAGGGGACTGGGATGGTGATGTCCACTCCACCTCCAAGTGAGAGAGGGCTTATATCTCATGGATATGGTGGGTGGGATGATCCTTCCTACAGATGCAGGCCCTCTCCATTCCCTGGTGGTGTGTGTCTGGGATAAGAAATTTATGGGAGTACGTTCATCTGGAAATACATGAAAGATATATGAAATTGTTCAAATCATCAAGGGATGGGGCATGGTCATGGTGGGTAGACAATCACTCAGTAATGAGGGAATCTGAATTCCCAGCCTGGAGAGCCCCACCATATTCTTCAAGGGGGCAACAAGAATCCCTTATTGCATGAGCAGTATCTGGCAAAAGAAGATGGCCCACTGATGGGTTCTTTTTATTGATGACTAACCTCATGAGTCTTTGCTCTTGTAATTGAAACTTAGATTACTGTTAAGGGGTGCCTAAGGGTTGCGACCTGAGAGGTTCTTTGTTACTCAAATATGGCCTCTCTCTAAGACAAACTCAGCATATGAATGCATTACTTTCCCCCAAACATGGGACATGACTCCCGGGGATGATGCTCCCTGAAAATGAGGGATAAATAGCAAGCGCGAACTGGCAATGTGATTGGAAAAAGACCTTTAATAAATGGGGAAAAGGTAAAGAGAAATGGACTCATGTGGCTAAGAGACTTCAAACAGAGTCGGAAGGTCATCCCAGAGGTAACACTTATGGACACCTCAGTAGGATCTCATAGAACACTAAAGTGGATATCATTCCACACAGAGGGGCTCCTCAGGGCTCTGGAGACACCCAGGTCCTACCTAAGTGGGGATAGCCCCAGAGATTGATGCTTTATTAGTGCACTCTACTTTGGAATCTGTGCTTCTTAGAGTGATAGAGGTGGACTCAAATAACTTCTCCATGCACATGGAGGTCCCTTATATTCAAACCTATATATGATGCTGGAGTTGTCAGGTGTACTTCCAGAGACTGGGTCCTTTGGCCTACCTATGTGCCAGCTGTGCCTGGAATCTCGATGTAGTTGCACTCCTACCCTACAGCTCAAAGAACACATCCAAGTCATCTGGTGAGGAGATGGCAATGGCTATCCCAGGGAATGGAGAGGGCCTGCAACTGCAGGCAGGATAATTCCATCCACTGTATCCATGGGATATAAGCCCTCTCTCACTGGGAGGTGGAGTGGAAATCACCATCCCAGGCCCCTCAGGATTGCAGAAAGGCCTATGGAGTAGAGTGGACTTAAAGGTATTCTTTTGTAGACATATCATGATTCAAGGAATGGAAGAAATTATAAGAGTGAGGTGGAGCTGGTGGCTCCGGGATGCCTTTGGGGCAGGGACGGAAATGGCAGTTGAAATACAGGGTCTTTTTCAGGACTTGGGGTTTTTCCTGAGTGGTGTTCTGTTGACAGATGTAGGCCATTTTACATCAGCATATACAGTGCAGAACTGTGTGGGAGAGAGTGTGGTCTATGATGTGAATTGTGATCTATGCTTGGTGACAATACCCCAGGATGTGTATATCCATTGTGGGTGATGTGCCACACTGATGAAGTATGTTTGGGTGGGATGAAGTGGGAGGTGATGAAGGTTGAGAACATGGGAATCCCTGTAATTTCTGTGTAATATTTAAGTAATCTAAGCAAATTTAAAATATATATATATGCCATTTATGTAAGCAAATGCACATATGTACATATATATTTATATATATCACTTTACAAATATGATTATGTATTGTGAAATATTTGATGTTTACTTACAATAAAAAAAGAAAGAAAATGCTACAATAATGGGCAGCATTATTAGTAAAAAGGTAATTTTTAAAATGCTTACCAGAATGTAATGGATTGAAGAACCAGTGAAAACAAACAGGATAATTTGAAATACATGGAAAGCCAATCTTTACACAAATTTAGAGAAATCTCGAGTTCTGATGCATGAATCAGTGTTTACAAGTTTAACACACATGGGTGTGGAAGAAGGTGTGGGAGGCGCGGATCTCAGAAAAAACTGCAATTGCACTTTTCCTAGAGGAGAAAGACATCCTGATTTGCACAGTCACAGCCACTTCCTTAAAAAATTGGCAAAAAGTTGCACAGACTGGAGGTGGATATTCTTTGGAGATTCATATTCATTACATTAACAGGTTTCTCTCCCAATGAATGTTGTAATGTTTAATGAGATACTGCTTCTGGCTGAAGGCTACTCCACATCCCTTCACTATTAATTTTCTCATGGTCAGTGAGATTTGACTTCCTACTGATGGCTTGCCTACATTCCTTACATATACAGTGTTTCTCTCCAGTTTGTCTTCGTTGGTGTGTGATGAGGCTTGATTTCTGAATGAAAGCTTTCCCACATCCATCACATTCCTAGGCTTTCTCTTCTGTATGTATTCTCAGATGGTTAATGACTATCCTCCTGGTTGAAGGATTTTCCACATTTATTGCATATATTGGGTTTTGTCCATAATGAATGCTCTGATGTTTAAAGAAATATTTCTCTTGGCTGAAAGCTTCTCTGCATTCTTTACATTCATTTTGTTTCTGTCCACTATGAGTTTTTACATGTTCTGTGAGATATGATTTGTACCTAAAGGCTTTTCAACATGCATTACATGCATAGAGTTTCTTTGCAGTAGGAAATATCTTGTATATGAAATTTGACATTTGAATTAAAGCTTTCCCACATATATATGATTTTTCTTCAGTAAGAATTTTCTTATGAATAAATAGGGTTTCTTTCAGGCTGAAAACTTTCCCACATATATGACATTTCTATGATTGTTCCCCTGTATGGATTTTAAAATGAGGAATAATTAATGATTGTAAGAGCGGACTGCATTCTGGAAACTCATATAATTTCTCTCTAGTTTGAATTTTCTCATATTCCATGAGACTCTGTTTCAGATGGAAGCATTCCCATGTTCATTACAATACTAACTAATGTATGAATATTTCATGCTCAACCAGAATAAATGACTAACTGAAGGATTTCCAATATTCCTTACATACACAGGGTTTTACTCTTGCATGTTCCTTGATGGGTCCCTAGCTTTTCCAAATTCATGAAAACTCAAATGTTTTCTCTGAAAGATTATTTCTCAGGTATCTCATGAGGTTTAATTTCCAAGAACCCTTCACACTCATTACACTTAAAGGGGAGGACTACCATGTGGGGCAAACAGGCAAAACTCATTTTCTTCATTCTTTTTCCTTGTATAGATTCCCTCATTCTTAGGTCAGCATGATGCAAATTCCTTCAAAGTGAAGTCACATTCATAGAAGTGTTATTTTGAGGAAACAATGCTTGCCATCAGAGAACTTATTTTCCCAACTTTCTTACATTCTCCGCCTTCATCTTAAGACTGTAATGTTGTGGAAGTGGATATAGCTTCACTCACACACCTTTTGTTATGTGGTTCTTTCTGCTTCTCTAATGTCCTATGCTTCTTCATCGTTTGTTGTGTGCAGCAAAAGCAGTGCTTAGAGGGAAATTTATATCATTGAATGCATTCATTAGAAAATAGGAAAGATCCAATATCAATCATCTAAGCATCCAATATTTGAAGTGCAACAATATCACCTTTTTAAAAATTCTATCAATTATGGCTCCTCTTGCCTCAAATGAGCATCACATCCAGTTTGGTGACTTCATAACTTGGAAATGGTGCAGTGGTACAGCACTTGATTTTTGATGGGGACAAAACAACACCCCATAAATCAACCATGGTACCTTCATTCTTCTGAAGGATAAGAAAAGTGCAGCTTCCAAATATGCACGAAAAGGTGGCCCCAGAACAAATGTCTAAATGGCAAACATGGAAATCTTGAACACTTTGTTTTGACTGACTATATTTGCTGAAATTTTTTTTCTACATAGATTCCAAGGGGTAAAACAGTCTCCACTGGCTTCATGGGCTTACAGAGGCTCCAAAGGACCCACAGGCTCCACTGGCCTCCATGGCATCCACAGGCTACATGGACTCTACGGTTTCCACAGGGAGCACATGATCCACAGATATCAGTGGCCTCCAGGGCACTTCATAGGCTCCACAGACCTCCACTGGCTCCAAGGACTCTACAGGCTTCATGGACTCCACTGGCATCCATTGGCTACGTACATTCAATTGGCTCCATTGTCTCCACATTCTCCTCGATCTCCATACCTCAGCACGCTCCATGGACCCCATGGGATTCATGAGATGCACAGATTTCACAGGCCTCAACTGTCTTCACAGTCTCCATTGGCTCCATAGATACTCAGGACTCCATGGAATCCCTGATCCCCATGGGTTTCATGGTCTCCAGGGACTCCATGTGCTCCTCCGGCTCCATGGGTATGCACAGGCTCATCATGCTCCACTGACTCAATGGGCTCCACAGGCTCCAAAGGCTCTACAGTCTCCACAGGTTACATGGGCCTGCACAGGCTCCACAGGCCTCCATGTGTTCCAAAGTCTCCACTGTTTCCATAGGCTACACAGGCTCCATGTACCTGCAAAACTCATCAGGCTTCCACAGTCTCCACAAGCTCCACAGTCTCCAAAGGTTCCATGGATTCCAAGTTTACACAGGTTCCAAGGACCCCAGAGTCTTTAGGGCTCCACAGTTTCCACTGGCTCCATGGGACTTTATGTTCTCCTTCACCTTCACAGCCTGAACAGGCTCCACATGTTCCACAGGCTCCACAAGCTTTCATGGGCTCCAAGGGTTCCACAAGATTCCATGTGTTCCACAATTCCAAAGGTTCCAAGGGCATGCACAATCTCCACAGTCATCCATGGGCTTCATGGGCTCCACAGGCTCCACACGTGTGCAGTCTCCATGGGCTCAATGGGCTCTAATGGCTCCATGGGTCTCCACATGTTCCAAAGCTCCACAGGCCTCAATGTGATCCATGGGATCCACATGCCCCAGGGGCTTCTCAGACTCTATGGTTTCCATTGGCTCCACAGAATTCAACAGGTCTACTGGTGCGATGGTCTCCATGTGCTCCACTGACATCCACTAATACCAGGGTGGCCATGGCTCCACAGGCCCCATGGAACTGAACAGGCTCCATACTGTCCAAGGGCCCCACAGTCTCCATAGATTCCACTGGTCTGCACAGGCGCCACAGGCTCCATGGGCCTGTATAGGCTACACATGCTTCATGGGCTCCACAGAATTCATGTGCTCCACAGGCTCTATAGCTGTCCACAGGCTCCACAGGCAACACAGGCTCCAATGCATCCACAAAATCCTTGGGCTCCATGATCTCCATGGTCTGCACAGAGTCCACAGGCTTCTATTGGCTCCACAGGCATCACAGTGTCCACAGACTCCACATTTTCCAAGGTCCTGCACAGGCTCCACCGTCTCCATGGCCTCAACCAGACTTCTCGGACTCAACAAATTCCATAGCCTCCACAATCCCCCTGGGCCTGCACAAGCTCCATGGGTTCCAATTGGTCAACAGGCCTGCAGAAGCTCCACAGGCTCCCTGTGTTTGAAATGCTACACACACTACACTGGCTAGCACAGGGTCTACAGGCTTACACTGTTGCCATGGGCTTCATTGGCTCCACAGGCCTCCACATGCCCCACGGTCTCCAGAGTCCCCACAGGCTCCATGGACTCCACAGTTTACATAGTTTCCAAGGGCTTTTCCCTAATGCTCAGTGAATACAGTTGGACCTTCAGTTTAGAGAATGAACAGAGAGAGAGACTTGTTTCATTGGCTGCTTTGCATGAGTTTTTACTTAAAATCAACTTCAAGACACTGGTTTCACATAACTCTATGTGAATACAGGAGGAACTTCAAGTTTGAAATGTAAGTAAGATACTTGTTTGTTTGGCTGCTGTAACCATTGGGGAATTTGATGTAATTATGAATTCCAAAAATATAATTGGATCATGGTTGTAAATTGATCTGTTAATCAGGGCATGATTAAGTTATGATGAGGGCATTGACTGAACCACATCATCAGGGCATTGAACCCCACCCCTTGATTGGTGGGGGAATCAAATATAAAAGGCAAGGCAAAGGACAGTTGAAGCAGTCTTTTGAGCATCAGTTTCAATGTTGGAAACAAGGCCCCAGGAGAAGAGAAGCAAGCCTTTCACCTGTCGTCTACAGCTGACCTTGTGGAGGAAACAGGAGCTAGACCCAAAGAGAGATGCAACCTGGGGAAGAGAGGAACCCCAGAAGCCTAAACTCTGGCAAATGC
>JAKSZT010052252.1:0-12131 GCA_026826555.1 Tolypeutes matacus | reverse complement strand
AGACAAATGAGTTCAAGTGGCTAAGAGACTTCAAAGAGAGTCGGAAGGTCATCCCAGAGGTAACTCTTACGCACACCTCAGTAGGAGCTCATAGAACATCTAAGTGCCTATCACCCCACTCAGTGGGGTTCCTGAGAGCTCCGGAGACACCCTGGTCCCATATAAGGGTGGATAGCCCCAGAGACTGATGCCTTATCAGTGGGTTCTATTTTGGAATCTGTGTTCCTGAGAGTGACAGAATTAGACTCAAATAAGTCCTCCCTGCACATGGTTCACCAGTCCCTTCTATTCAAACCTACATGTGATGCTGGAGTTTCTTAGGTATACTTCCAGAGACTGGAGCCTCCCGCCTACCTATGTGCCAGGTGTGCATGAAATCTAGGTGGAGCTGCAACTCCTACCCTACAGCTCAATGGACTCATCCAAGTCACCTGGTGAGGAGACAACGATGGGAAATGGCCATCCCAGGGAATGGAGAGGGCCTGCATTTGCAGGCAGGATCATCCCCCACCATATCCATGGGATATAAGCCCTCTCTCACTTGGAGTTGGAGTGGACATCACCATCCCAGTCGCCTCTGGATTGGGGGAAGAACCATGGACTAGAGTGGACTTGATGGTATTCTCTTGCTCACATATGGTGATTCTTGCAATGCAAGAAATTATAACAATGAGGTGGAGCCAGTGGCCACTTGACAGTTTTTGGGTAGGGAGGGGATGAGCAGTTGAAATACAGGGGCTTTTTTGGGAGTTGGAGGTTGTCCTGAGTACTGTTGTGGCAATGGATGTAGGCCATTTTAAATCAGCACACACCACTAAGAACTGAGTGGGAGAGAGTGTGGTCTACAGTGTGAACTGTGGTCTATGGTTGGTGGCAAGTCTCCAGGATGTTTAAGTTCATTGAGGTTGGTGGGCCACACTGTGGGAGATGTTTGTGTGGGATGTGGTGGGAGATGTGGGAGGTGGGCAACATGGGAATCCCAGTGGGTTCCATGTAATATTTTAGGTAATCTAAGCACCTCTTAAAATATATGTATATATATATATATAAATAACATTTTTGTAAGCAAATACACATATATGCATATATATTTATATATCATTTTGCAAATGTTTGTATGTATTGTGAGAATTTTGATTTTCACCCATAATAAAAAAAAATTAAAAAAAATAAAAATTAAAAATAAAAAAAAAGTTCAGATTACTGCGGTAAGCCTTTTAATTCCTGTTCTTAATTTTGGGTATATTCAGTGAATGACTAAAAACTTAGTTTCAGGTGAGGAAGGATCAAAAGCTGTACTGCTTTTGGTAACTGGCTTCAGTTCTGTTACAGGCTGGAGCGAACTTCTCTATTGCTGACTAGGTAACTTTGAGCAAGGCTGGAAAATGTGCTCATATTG
Organism: Tolypeutes matacus; assembly: GCA_026826555.1. Lineage (NCBI taxonomy): Eukaryota > Metazoa > Chordata > Mammalia > Cingulata > Chlamyphoridae > Tolypeutes > Tolypeutes matacus. The sequence continues at coordinate 10,732 of JAKSZT010052252.1, read as the reverse complement.
TTTGTCTGAAGGCCTTGAGCAGGGACCCCTTGGAAGTTTCCCGACTTATTAATGAGACTACCATTTTATGATATTTAGAATGGCATTCCTTAGCACAGTGTAACCCATTTTGGCATTTCAGGCACACACAACTTGGTACTGAATTATTATTTCAACTAAATAGAGCACTTACACTAGTTTTGGCTTGGCAATCTTTTTTCATATCTCCTGGTTTACCACATTTAAAGCAATTTAAATTAGTTACCATAGGACTACATCCCTTTATAGCAGCTGCAAGAAGGTTCATGTTATATATATTAGGCCCACTGTTTGGCATATTTTTATATAATCCTGTAAAATTCTTCCATTTGCCTTTATTGGACATAAATCCTTTTTACACTCACTGTTAGCATTATCAAAAGCCAACATTAGAATAAGCTTTTCTTTAAGATCAGATTGAGTTACTGTCTTGTTGACTACATCTGCCAGGCTTGCTACAAATTCAGCATAGGTTTCAGTATTTCCTTGAACAATTTTTGAAAATGATTGTAAAGCCTGTCCAGGGGTGGAGATTCATCACCAGGAAAATAGGCAGCACAATCGCTCTTGGACAATGGCAATATCATCATATTGAGCTTGGCGAGGAATCCCAGCCCATTGACCTGTTCCTAATATTTGTTCAGCAGTAATAGTCACTGGTGGATTTTACTGTTGATTTCATCGTGCTACAATATTAACTTCATCAGCCCACCAAGTTTTAAATTGTAAAAATTCTGCTGAATTAAGAACAGCTTGAGCTCACAAATCCCAGTCCCAGTGTATTATTCTGTTTGCTTGTGCTATTCCTTGCACCAATTCTTGAGTATAAGGAGAATTTATATCATATTGAATGTATGCTTGTTTTTACTCTTTGATAGTGTTAGAAGATATAGGAGCATGCTCATATTGTACACCCTCTTGGGGATTGTTACCATCTACTGGAATTTGAGTAACTGTTACTGGAAAAGTAAAAAAAAAAATTGCATAGAGACTGAATTTCTTTCTCTACTTCCTTGTACTATACTTTTCATAATTGAAGAGTATGGTGTTGGCAGAAAAGCAGAAACTGTTGGAGGGTCATCAAGTGTTGTAAAAAATATATCTGTATATACATTCAGATACCATAAGTTGCCAGTCAGGTAGCAGTCAGGACCTGGGTCCGTGAAAACGGTCCCGCAGATGAGGAAGAAAGAATAAAACAAGAAGAGAAACTGGGATCAGGGGACTCTCCATCCGATATGGATAGATGTTGGTTCAAAAGACAATAAATTAACTTTTGGAGCTGACCACTTAACGAGCACCGGACAAGTTTCATAAACTCCCTTTTTCTTTTTAATAGACATGAGTTAATCTTTTTTTTCCTGTTTATTAACTTTTCATATATGTTTTCATTAATATCATCATTAGCTTGTTCTGCTACAGTATTAACAATAACAATATCCATTTTAATATCTTCATTTTCATCTGATTTTAAAGGTTCAAGAGCAACAGGAGTAAGACTATACAAAGACCATACATAACAATGTTTCTGTACAAGAGAAATGAGTTTTTGTAACTCTAAGGTCCTAAGAGATACCCCTGTATTCTTTAATAGGTTCTTCAAAACTTGGGAATAGACCTCTAACCGAGTTGACTGATTACCCATTACCCTGATGATCAAGATTATTTGACTCACCAACAGAATGCAAGGACTGTCTGACCCAGCAGTCCTTGTTTCCACGGCACTGATCCAGAGAAAAAACTACTCATGCACCATGTAAGTGGCCATCTGAGGTAGACAGTGCTGTGAGTGATCCAAAAGAAGAGTGGGATCAGTTGACCTCACTCCATGTGGAATGCAGACAAGTTTATTTAGGCTGAAGCTGCTTTTTATACTACAAAGCTGATAACAAAAGTAGGGTATCCTTCACTAGTTCCTCAGCTTGGTACGTGAGAGCACAGCCTGTTTCAGTGTTCCCAGACAATCTTTCTTGGGAATTCAGACAATAACATCTTAGTGGATTGTTCATTCCAATCTGCCTCCTCCCACTGCAGTGCCCTTGGAGACATTTACTAATGTTTCAGTGCCAGCAAGCATGCTTTTTAAATGCATAAGCCTTTATGCTGTGGCTCTCAGCATCATTTACAACATCCAAGAGAGAAACACAAAGGGATATTATGCATATGAAAATATGCTTGATATCGCTTGCTTTCAGGGAAATGCAAATCAAAACTACAATGAGATAGCATCGTATACCCATCAGGATGGCAGCTTTTTAAAAAATGGCAGACTTTAAGTGTTGTAGAGGATGTGGAGGAATAAGAACCCTCATCCACTGCCTGTGGGATTGTGGAATGGCCCAGCCAATGTAGAGGACAGTTTGGTGGTTCCTCAGAAAACTAAGAATAGATCTTCAATATGATCCAGCAATTCCACTGCTGGGTATATACCCAGAAGAACTGAAAGCAAAGACACGAACAGATATATGCACACCAAAGTTCATAGCGGCATTTTTCACCATTGGCAAAAGTTGGAATCAACCTCGGTGCCCATCAACAGATGAATGGATAAGCAAAATGTGGTACATACATACAATGGAATATTACTCAGCTGTGATAAGGAATAAAGTGCTAACACACGGAATAACGTGGATGAATCTTGAAGACCATATGTTGAGTGAAGCAAGCCAGGAGTTGAAGGACGAACATTATATGACCTCACTGATTTGAACTGAGGAAAGTGAGAAGTCTCTGAGAACCATTGCCTGAAAGATAGGTTAACAAGTGAGAGAAAGAGAAAAGTAGGCTGTGAGCCATCACCATATGGACATAATCTATGGTAAAGGGATAGAGTATAGTTGCATATTGAAGGATAGGACAGATGGGTAGTGACCTTACTGGCTTTCATGTTGCAGGTTTCACAGGTGGGTAGATTAGGAAGAGCAGGTTGGAATAACCAGGATATGTAACTATGAATCTTGTCATTCCATGAGTCAAGACAGGGAAGTGTCATATGCTCCAGGGGGATTGGGAGGAAGGAACAGTTAAGATCAAATGGGGTATTTAGTGGTCATGGGAAATGGTTTTCATTACCTTACATTAATGGACATAGGACATGGTAAATATCATCAAAAATTATTAAACTGTACTGTCTAAATTTTTAACTATCTTGTAAACCACTGACAATGTTTAGTTGCTATATTTTACTATCTGTATAACAGTTAAAACAATTCTAACATCCATAAAAACAGGTTTTAATATGGGGTGGGGAAGGAGGAGGGAGCTTGGGTATGTGGGAGTAAATAGTATTCCGTGTGTGACTGTGCTGTGACCTAAAACTTTTTGAAAATTAAATGAAAATTTGGGAGACACTGGTGAATGAGAGGGGGAAAGTGATACATTACACTAGACATCTGATAACACCATGAAAAAAGGAAAAAAAAAACAATTTATTTTAAAATAATTTTTTTTGTTTTTTTCCCATTTTTTTGAATGGCCCAATCTGCTAATTATATTTTATTTTAAGTTTAGTGTTTTTTTCTTCTGAGTTTCCTTTTTCTAATACCTTGCATTTAAGCTTATAATTATTATTACTTTTACCTATTAATTGTATTTGTTTATTATATGGGCTTCATGTCCAAGGACGGTTTAGATCACAGAATGGTTACAATGGGGGCTGCAGAGGATCATTGGTGGGGGGTGTTTGTGATGGGGGATTTATGGGAGTAAGTTCATCTGAATATACATGAAAGACATATAAAATTGTTCAAATGACAAAGGGATGAGGCATGTTCATGGTGTGTAGACAATCACTCAATAAATGAGGGAATCTGAATTCCCAGCCTGGAGAGCTCTGCCACATTCTCCAAGGGAGCAGCAACAGTCCCCTGAGTGCAGGAGCAGTGTCTGGCAAAAGAGGATGGACCAATGATGGGTTCTTTTTTTTTAACTATTTTTTTATTGTGGGTAAAAATCAAAATTTTCACAATACATACCAACATTTGCAAAATGATATATAAATATATATGCATATATGTGCATTTGCTTACAAAAATGTTATATATATATATATAAATATATTTAAAGATGTGCTTAGATTACTGAAAATATTTCACAGAACACCCTGGGATTCCCATTTTGCCCACCATCCACACCTCCCACCACATCCCACACAAACATCTCCCACAAGTGTGGCCCACCACCCTCAATGGACTTACACATCCTGGGGCCTTGCCACCAAACATAGACCACAGTTCACATGATAGACCACACTCTCTCCCACAGAGTTCTGAGTGGTGTGTGCTGATTTAAAATGGCCTACATCCATTGCCACAATGGTACTCAGGACAAACTCCAAATCCCAAAGAAGCCCCTGTATTTCAACTATTTGTCCCCTCCTTGCCCCAAAAGTGTCAAGTGGCCACTGGCTCCACCTCATTGTTATAATTTCTTCCATTGCTAGAATCACCATATGTCTACAACAGAATACCATCAAGTCCACTCTAGCCCATAGTACTTCCCCCAATACTGAGGGGACTGGGATGGTGATGTCCACTCCACCTCCAAGTGAGAGAGGGCTTATATCTCATGGATATGGTGGGTGGGATGATCCTTCCTACAGATGCAGGCCCTCTCCATTCCCTGGTGGTGTGTGTCTGGGATAAGAAATTTATGGGAGTACGTTCATCTGGAAATACATGAAAGATAGATGAAATTGTTCAAATCATCAAGGGATGGGGCATGGTCATGGTGGGTAGACAATCACTCAGTAATGAGGGAATCTGAATTCCCAGCCTGGAGAGCCCCACCATATTCTTCAAGGGGGCAACAAGAATCCCTTATTGCATGAGCAGTATCTGGCAAAAGAAGATGGCCCACTGATGGGTTCTTTTTATTGATGACTAACCTCATGAGTCTTTGCTCTTGTAATTGAAACTTAGATTACTGTTAAGGGGTGCCTAAGGGTTGCGACCTGAGAGGTTCTTTGTTACTCAAATATGGCCTCTCTCTAAGACAAACTCAGCATATGAATGCATTACTTTCCCCCAAACATGGGACATGACTCCCGGGGATGATGCTCCCTGAAAATGAGGGATAAATAGCAAGTGCGAACTGGCAATGTGATTGGAAAAAGACCTTTAATAAATGGGGAAAAGGTAAAGAGAAATGGACTCATGTGGCTAAGAGACTTCAAACAGAGTCGGAAGGTCATCCCAGAGGTAACACTTATGGACACCTCAGTAGGATCTCATAGAACACTAAAGTGGATATCATTCCACACAGAGGGGCTCCTCAGGGCTCTGGAGACACCCAGGTCCTACCTAAGTGGGGATAGCCCCAGAGATTGATGCTTTATTAGTGCACTCTACTTTGGAATCTGTGCTTCTTAGAGTGATAGAGGTGGACTCAAATAACTTCTCCATGCACATGGAGGTCCCTTATATTCAAACCTATATATGATGCTGGAGTTGTCAGGTGTACTTCCAGAGACTGGGTCCTTTGGCCTACCTATGTGCCAGCTGTGCCTGGAATCTCGATGTAGTTGCACTCCTACCCTACAGCTCAAAGAACACATCCAAGTCATCTGGTGAGGAGATGGCAATGGCTATCCCAGGGAATGGAGAGGGCCTGCAACTGCAGGCAGGATAATTCCATCCACTGTATCCATGGGATATAAGCCCTCTCTCACTGGGAGGTGGAGTGGAAATCACCATCCCAGGCCCCTCAGGATTGCAGAAAGGCCTATGGAGTAGAGTGGACTTAAAGGTATTCTTTTGTAGACATATCATGATTCAAGGAATGGAAGAAATTATAAGAGTGAGGTGGAGCTGGTGGCTCCGGGATGCCTTTGGGGCAGGGACGGAAATGGCAGTTGAAATACAGGGTCTTTTTCAGGACTTGGGGTTTTTCCTGAGTGGTGTTCTGTTGACAGATGTAGGCCATTTTACATCAGCATATACAGTGCAGAACTGTGTGGGAGAGAGTGTGGTCTATGATGTGAATTGTGATCTATGCTTGGTGACAATACCCCAGGATGTGTATATCCATTGTGGGTGATGTGCCACACTGATGAAGTATGTTTGGGTGGGATGAAGTGGGAGGTGATGAAGGTTGAGAACATGGGAATCCCTGTAATTTCTGTGTAATATTTAAGTAATCTAAGCAAATTTAAAATATATATATATGCCATTTATGTAAGCAAATGCACATATGTACATATATATTTATATATATCACTTTACAAATATGATTATGTATTGTGAAATATTTGATGTTTACTTACAATAAAAAAAGAAAGAAAATGCTACAATAATGGGCAGCATTATTAGTAAAAAGGTAATTTTTAAAATGCTTACCAGAATGTAATGGATTGAAGAACCAGTGAAAACAAACAGGATAATTTGAAATACATGGAAAGCCAATCTTTACACAAATTTAGAGAAATCTCGAGTTCTGATGCATGAATCAGTGTTTACAAGTTTAACACACATGGGTGTGGAAGAAGGTGTGGGAGGCGCGGATCTCAGAAAAAACTGCAATTGCACTTTTCCTAGAGGAGAAAGACATCCTGATTTGCACAGTCACAGCCACTTCCTTAAAAAATTGGCAAAAAGTTGCACAGACTGGAGGTGGATATTCTTTGGAGATTCATATTCATTACATTAACAGGTTTCTCTCCCAATGAATGTTGTAATGTTTAATGAGATACTGCTTCTGGCTGAAGGCTACTCCACATCCCTCCACTATTAATTTTCTCATGGTCAGTGAGATTTGACTTCCTACTGATGGCTTGCCTACATTCCTTACATATACAGTGTTTCTCTCCAGTTTGTCCTCGTTGGTGTGTGATGAGGCTTGATTTCTGAATGAAAGCTTTCCCACATCCATCACATTCCTAGGCTTTCTCTTCTGTATGTATTCTCAGATGGTTAATGACTATCCTCCTGGTTGAAGGATTTTCCACATTTATTGCATATATTGGGTTTTGTCCATAATGAATGCTCTGATGTTTAAAGAAATATTTCTCTTGGCTGAAAGCTTCTCTGCATTCTTTACATTCATTTTGTTTCTGTCCACTATGAGTTTTTACATGTTCTGTGAGATATGATTTGTACCTAAAGGCTTTTCAACATGCATTACATTCATAGAGTTTCTTTGCAGTAGGAAATATCTTGTATATGAAATTTGACATTTGAATTAAAGCTTTCCCACATATATATGATTTTTCTTCAGTAAGAATTTTCTTATGAATAAATAGGGTTTCTTTCAGGCTGAAAACTTTCCCACATATATGACATTTCTATGATTGTTCCCCTGTATGGATTTTAAAATGAGGAATAATTAATGATTGTAAGAGCGGACTGCATTCTGGAAACTCATATAATTTCTCTCTAGTTTGAATTTTCTCATATTCCATGAGACTCTGTTTCAGATGGAAGCATTCCCATGTTCATTACAATACTAACTAATGTATGAATATTTCATGCTCAACCAGAATAAATGACTAACTGAAGGATTTCCAATATTCCTTACATACACAGGGTTTTACTCTTGCATGTTCCTTGATGGGTCCCTAGCTTTTCCAAATTCATGAAAACTCAAATGTTTTCTCTGAAAGATTATTTCTCAGGTATCTCATGAGGTTTAATTTCCAAGAACCCTTCACACTCATTACACTTAAAGGGGAGGACTACCATGTGGGGCAAACAGGCAAAACTCATTTTCTTCATTCTTTTTCCTTGTATAGATTCCCTCATTCTTAGGTCAGCATGATGCAAATTCCTTCAAAGTGAAGTCACATTCATAGAAGTGTTATTTTGAGGAAACAATGCTTGCCATCAGAGAACTTATTTTCCCAACTTTCTTACATTCTCCGCCTTCATCTTAAGACTGTAATGTTGTGGAAGTGGATATAGCTTCACTCACACACCTTTTGTTATGTGGTTCTTTCTGCTTCTCTAATGTCCTATGCTTCTTCATCGTTTGTTGTGTGCAGCAAAAGCAGTGCTTAGAGGGAAATTTATATCATTGAATGCATTCATTAGAAAATAGGAAAGATCCAATATCAATCATCTAAGCATCCAATATTTGAAGTGCAACAATATCACCTTTTTAAAAATTCTATCAATTATGGCTCCTCTTGCCTCAAATGAGCATCACATCCAGTTTGGTGACTTCATAACTTGGAAATGGTGCAGTGGTACAGCACTTGATTTTTGATGGGGACAAAACAACACCCCATAAATCAACCATGGTACCTTCATTCTTCTGAAGGATAAGAAAAGTGCAGCTTCCAAATATGCACGAAAAGGTGGCCCCAGAACAAATGTCTAAATGGCAAACATGGAAATCTTGAACACTTTGTTTTGACTGACTATATTTGCTGAAATTTTTTTTCTACATAGATTCCAAGGGGTAAAACAGTCTCCACTGGCTTCATGGGCTTACAGAGGCTCCAAAGGACCCACAGGCTCCACTGGCCTCCATGGCATCCACAGGCTACATGGACTCTACGGTTTCCACAGGGAGCACATGATCCACAGATATCAGTGGCCTCCAGGGCACTTCATAGGCTCCACAGACCTCCACTGGCTCCAAGGACTCTACAGGCTTCATGGACTCCACTGGCATCCATTGGCTACGTACATTCAATTGGCTCCATTGTCTCCACATTCTCCTCGATCTCCATACCTCAGCACGCTCCATGGACCCCATGGGATTCATGAGATGCACAGATTTCACAGGCCTCAACTGTCTTCACAGTCTCCATTGGCTCCATAGATACTCAGGACTCCATGGAATCCCTGATCCCCATGGGTTTCATGGTCTCCAGGGACTCCATGTGCTCCTCCGGCTCCATGGGTATGCACAGGCTCATCATGCTCCACTGACTCAATGGGCTCCACAGGCTCCAAAGGCTCTACAGTCTCCACAGGTTACATGGGCCTGCACAGGCTCCACAGGCCTCCATGTGTTCCAAAGTCTCCACTGTTTCCATAGGCTACACAGGCTCCATGTACCTGCAAAACTCATCAGGCTTCCACAGTCTCCACAAGCTCCACAGTCTCCAAAGGTTCCATGGATTCCATAGTTTACACAGGTTCCAAGGACCCCAGAGTCTTTAGGGCTCCACAGTTTCCACTGGCTCCATGGGACTTTATGTTCTCCTTCACCTTCACAGCCTGAACAGGCTCCACATGTTCCACAGGCTCCACAAGCTTTCATGGGCTCCAAGGGTTCCACAAGATTCCATGTGTTCCACAATTCCAAAGGTTCCAAGGGCATGCACAATCTCCACAGTCATCCATGGGCTTCATGGGCTCCACAGGCTCCACACGTGTGCAGTCTCCATGGGCTCAATGGGCTCTAATGGCTCCATGGGTCTCCACATGTTCCAAAGCTCCACAGGCCTCAATGTGATCCATGGGATCCACATGCCCCAGGGGCTTCTCAGACTCTATGGTTTCCATTGGCTCCACAGAATTCAACAGGTCTACTGGTGCGATGGTCTCCATGTGCTCCACTGACATCCACTAATACCAGGGTGGCCATGGCTCCACAGGCCCCATGGAACTGAACAGGCTCCATACTGTCCAAGGGCCCCACAGTCTCCATAGATTCCACTGGTCTGCACAGGCGCCACAGGCTCCATGGGCCTGTATAGGCTACACATGCTTCATAGGCTCCACAGAATTCATGTGCTCCACAGGCTCTATAGCTGTCCACAGGCTCCACAGGCAACACAGGCTCCAATGCATCCACAAAATCCTTGGGCTCCATGATCTCCATGGTCTGCACAGAGTCCACAGGCTTCTATTGGCTCCACAGGCATCACAGTGTCCACAGACTCCACATTTTCCAAGGTCCTGCACAGGCTCCACCGTCTCCATGGCCTCAACCAGACTTCTCGGACTCAACAAATTCCATAGCCTCCACAATCCCCCTGGGCCTGCACAAGCTCCATGGGTTCCAATTGGTCAACAGGCCTGCAGAAGCTCCACAGGCTCCCTGTGTTTGAAATGCTACACACACTACACTGGCTAGCACAGGGTCTACAGGCTTACACTGTTGCCATGGGCTTCATTGGCTCCACAGGCCTCCACATGCCCCACGGTCTCCAGAGTCCCCACAGGCTCCATGGACTCCACAGTTTACATAGTTTCCAAGGGCTTTTCCCTAATGCTCAGTGAATACAGTTGGACCTTCAGTTTAGAGAATCAACAGAGAGAGAGACTTGTTTCATTGGCTGCTTTGCATGAGTTTTTACTTAAAATCAACTTCAAGACACTGGTTTCACATAACTCTATGTGAATACAGGAGGAACTTCAAGTTTGAAATGTAAGTAAGATACTTGTTTGTTTGGCTGCTGTAACCATTGGGGAATTTGATGTAATTATGAATTCCAAAAATATAATTGGATCATGGTTGTAAATTGATCTGTTAATCAGGGCATGATTAAGTTATGATGAGGGCATTGACTGAACCACATCATCAGGGCATTGAACCCCACCCCTTGATTGGTGGGGGAATCAAATATAAAAGGCAAGGCAAAGGACAGTTGAAGCAGTCTTTTGAGCATCAGTTTCAATGTTGGAAACAAGGCCCCAGGAGAAGAGAAGCAAGCCTTTCACCTGTCGTCTACAGCTGACCTTGTGGAGGAAACAGGAGCTAGGCCCAAAGAGAGATGCAACCTGGGGAAGAGAGGAACCCCAGAAGCCTAAACTCTGGCAAATGC
>JAKSZT010052247.1:13412-26721 GCA_026826555.1 Tolypeutes matacus | reverse complement strand
ACCACTCTTCTCCCCTCCCTGACACTCAGAGCATGGCACAGCTACCTTTTTACATTCAAGACTGGCGTTTCCTCTGGAACTTTTCATGGTTTATATACGTGGCACCTGAGGGTAATATATTAGTGTATGGATTATTGTTTCTCAAATTGAAGTACCTTGTAGAAGACTATTAAATAGGAATTTTCTGAAGTTGAGCTTTAGCCTTGGTATTCAGCCAAAATCATCTGTCAGCTTAGACTTACGCATTTGTAAGTCCAAAGAGCTGAAAACCTACTTCAGGGTCATTTCTGACATCTCTGCCCCTCAGAGTTATGATTGAATATGTTACTATCATGCCCAGTCTGCATAACAGAACTATTACAAATTAATCATGGCATTCAGATGCATTGTTTATATATGACTTTCAAATATTAGTGAACATTCTATATGTACCTGAGAATATGTCATATTTTTTTCCTCTTTGGTTTTCTTTAGCATGTCAAACATTATATTAACCATGTTAACAACTTTGTAATGTAAAAACTTATAATACTATTCCCTTCCCGAAAATGTGAACACAGATATGGCAGCTGCAATGGTCAGAAAATCACTCCAGTAGCAAAAATGAATAGGTATTTTAAACCTAATACCTCATAAATAAATAATGGAATCATTTTTCTACTTTTTCTTGCCTCACACTGATTAATAAAATTATATGATAAGGCTAGCATTACTCTATAATATTTAATTGTGCATATGCACTTGCTAAGTGCACACACACTCAACAAATATCTTAAGATATATGGAATTTGTCTTTTAATAGTATTTTTATTTTTTTGTTTCTTTTGGATGATTGTAAAGGATGGTGATCATTGGGTGGGGTCTGGGTGAATAAGATGTGAAGAAAATTTCTAGGATACAGCAGGAAAGAGAAGGGCAGAAAGAAAAATTCATAGTATACTGGATCAAATTTAAAATTCTCAGTCTTTGGAGGGAAGGAAAAAAAAAAAAAAAAGCTCTTCATGGGGCATCTGGGCATGGTGGAAGCTTTAGGTAATCGTTCTGATATTCGCCAAGATTTCCAAAATGATCTCTCTAGATTGTTTCCCAGCAGAGCATGCTGCAACAGAAATAGATGTCTGGTTTCTACACACTCAAATGAGATTGAAGAACTAATTAACAGTGGCCAAGATTTCTATTCTTGCTCTGTGGTATCAGAAAGAGGGTGCCAGCACATCCGAGTATGTATTATCAGTAGTGTAAGTTTAAGTGAACCAATCTTGGTGATATATAAATCATATGTTTTTAAATTCAGATATAATAAATAATACAGAGAATGAAGAAAAAAATCTTAGAAAAAGTAAGTTAGATAAGGTCATTAATCAAGCTAAAATGAATGTAATCAGTTGGTTTCGTAACATTTGACGGTGCAGAAGTGGCCAAATATACGTTGAATGGCATTTGTATCTATCCCAAGAACCCACAGACCTTGAGGCTAGAGTTTGTCAAGACAGTAACAAGATGACCAAGAACAAACTAATGAGGATTTCGAACCCCACCCAAATCCACTCTAATCCAGGAGCATGTTTCATTATGGATTCCTGTGGCCTAATGTGGGAAGTTCTGTTCTCAATGCCCCCAGAGGCCTGGGTGCCTACACAATATGCCCCACAGAGCTATTTCCACATATCACCATGTTATCCTGTATTAATACAGCATTCCTTCTTACAGCTGAGTAATAATCTGTTGTATGAATATACCACAGTTTGCTTATCCATTCATCTGTTGATGGACATTTGGTTTGCTTCCAGCTTCTGGCAATAGTGGATACTGCCACTATGAACATTGGTGTGCATATATTTGTGTCCTTGTTTTCAATTTTTCTGGGTATATACCCAGCAGTGAGATTGCTGGATTCTATGGTGGTTCTATAGTTAGCTTCCTGAGGAAACACCAAACTGTCCTCCACAATAGCTGGGCCATCCTACATTCCCTCCAGCAGTGGATAAGTGTTCCCTTTACTCCACATCCTCTCCAACACCTGCAGTCTTCTGTTTTTTAATAGCTGCCAATCTAATGGTTGTAAGGTAATGTCTCATTGTAGTTTTGGTTTGCATTTCCCTAATAGCTAGTGATGTTGAGCATCTTTTCATGTGCTTATTAATCATTTGCATTTCATCTTTGGAGAAATGTCTATTCAAATATCTTGCCCATTTTCCACTTGGGCTGTTTGTCTTTTTATTTTTGAGATGAAACGTTTTTTTATATATATGCTGGATATTAGGCCCTTATCGGATAGATGGTTACCAATATTTTCTCCCATTCAGTAGGCTGCCTTTCCACTTTCTTGAAAACCCATTTGAAGCACAAATGTTTTTAATGTTGTGGAAGTCTCGTTTATCTATTTTTTTCTTTCATTGTTTGTGTTTTTTGTGTAAAGTTTTTGAAACCATTTCCTACTACAAGATCTTGTAGATACTTCCTTACATTTTCTTCTAGGAGTATATGGTCTTGGCTCTTATATTTAGAACTTTGATCCATTTTGAGTTAATTTTTGTATAAGATGTGAGATGGTGATCTTCTCTCATTCATTTGTATACGGATATTCAGTTCTTCAAGCACCATTTGTTGAAGAGGCCATTACCTCCCAGTTTAGTGGGCTTGGTGGCCTTGTTGAATAAAATTTAACCATATATGTGCGGATCTATATAAGGATTCTCAGTTTTGCTCCATACGTCAGTATGTTTATCCTTGTGCCAATACCATGCAGTTTTGACCACTGTAGATTTGCCCTATGTTTTAAAGTCAGTTAGTGTGATTCCTCATTTTCAATATGTCTTTAGCTACACAAAGCCTCTTGTCCTTCCAAATAAATTTCATAATCAGCTTTTCCAATTCAGTAAAAAAAAAACTGTTGTAATTTTTATTGAGATTGCATTAAATACATAAATCAATTTGAGTAGGACAGACATCATAATGTTCTTTAGTCTTCCAATAAATGAACAAGGAATATTCTTCCACTTATTTATATCTTCTTTGATTTCCTTTAACAATGTTTTATAGTTTTCCGCTTACAGTTCCTTGACATTTTTAGTTAAGTTTATTCCTAGGTATTTGTTTATTTGCGTTGCTATTGAAAATGGAATTTTTTTCTTTATTTCCTCCTCAGATTGTGCATTATTGGTGTACAGAAATGATTTTTGCTTGTTGATCTTATATCCTGCCACTTTACTGAACTCATTTATCAGCTCTAGAAGCTTCGTTGTACATTGGTTAATATTCTTATTTTTAACCATCCTTACATACCAGGGATGAAATCTACTGGGTAATGGCATATAATACCTTTGATGCATTGTTGAATATGATTAGCAATTATTTTGTTGAGGATTTTAGCATCCAGGTTCACTAGAGATTGGTCTGTTGTTTTCCTTTCTTGTGGCATCTTTATGTGACTTTGGTATTAGGGTGAGAATGAGTTAAGTAATGCTCCTTCTGCTTCTAGTTTTTGTAAGAGTTTAAACAGGGTTGGTGTTAGTTCTTTCTGGAATGATTGTTCGAATTCACTTGTGAAGCCATCTGGTCCTGGGCTCTTCTTATTTGGGAAGTTTTTGACGACTAATTCAAACTTGTTACTTGTGATTCGTCTGCTGAGTTCAGCAATTTCTTCCTTGTCAATGTAGGCTGCTTGTGTATTTCTAGGAATTTCTCCATTTCATTTAAGTTATCCATCTTGTTGGCATACAGTTTGCAAAGTATTCTCTCATGACACTGTATCTTTCTATTGGATCAGTGATTATATCCCCTTCCTCCTTTCTTATTTTATATATTTGCATCTTCTCTCATTTTTTCTTTGGTAGTCTGCTAAGGGCTTGTCAATTTTATTAATCTTCTCAAAGAACTAGCTTTTGGTTTTGTTTATTTATTCTAGTGCTTTCTTATTTTCAGTTTCTTTTAACTCTGCTCTAATTTTTATTTACGTCCTTCTACTTCCTTTGGTATTAATTTGTTGTTCTTTTTCTAATTCCTTCATTTTTGCAGTTAGGTTTTCTATTTAGCTTGTTCTTTTTTAGCATAAGCATTTATGGTTATAAATTTCCCTCTCAGCACTGCTTTTGTCGCATCCCACATGTTTTGATGCGTTGTGTTGCCATTTTCAGTCGTTTCGAGGTAGTTACTGATTTCTTTTGCCATTTTTTTCCTTAACCAACTGATTGTTTAAGAGTGTGCTGTTTAACTTCCAAATCTTTGTGCCTAATCTGGTTCTCTGCCCCTTACTGATTTCCAGCTTTGTTCCATTGTGGTCAGAGAAATTTCTTTGAATAATTCCAATCTTTCTGAATTTGTTGAGAATTATTCCATGGCCTAGCAAGGGATCAATCCTGGAAAATGATCCATGTTTGCTCAAGAAGAATGTATATCCTGCTGTATTTGGGTATAGTAGTCTGAATATGTCTATTAGGTCTAGATCTCTAATGTATTACTCAAGTCTCGGTTTCTTTGTTGATCTTTGTTGAGATGTTCTGTCTAATGGTGATAATGATGTGTTAAAGTCTCCCAATATAATTGTAGAGGCATCTATTTCTCCATTAGTTTTTCCAATGTTTGCTTCACATATTTTGAGGTGCCTTATTAGGTATATAAATGTCTATTATTGTTCTTTCTTCTTGGTAGTTTAACACTCTTATTAATATATAGTGCCTTTCTTTGTCTCTTACAATAGTTTTGCATTTAAAGTCTATTTTGTTTGATATTAGTATAGCTACTCCCACCTTTTTTTGGTTATTGTTTGCATGTAAAATCGTTTTCCAACCATTCACTTGCAACCTTCTTGTGTCCTGAGTCTAAAGTGAGTTTTTCTCTATGTGACTTTTCTGTATCCTAAAGCTTTTTTTAAGATAAAATGAAAAAAATAAGACACTAAGGGAATATATGGAAGAAAATGTCACTGTACTTAATTCTACAGTGATGAAAGACACAATGCCTAAAAAAAAATTTATTATTTCAGTTTTTAAATTTGTCTTTTACTGTTTTTTTTTTAATTTTCATTTTATTTCCTTTTTAATATTTTTTAGCTATTTGGTTGGCTTAATTTTTGTGGAGGTTTTGGATCACAGAAGGATCACAACAGTGGCAGGGAAGATCACTGGTGCAGGGTGTCAGTGATGGGGGGATGCAGGGGAAGATGTTTTCCTAGGACATGACTCTAAGACAGATGAATGTTCAAGTGTTCATGGGGCAGTATCTCGGTGGATAGAGATCCACACAACAACTGAAAGAACATTGAATTCCCATCCCATCCTTGGGAGTTCAACTGCATTCTCTAATTGGACAGCAAGAATCTTCTGAGTGCAAGGGCAGTGCTTAGTGAAAGAATCAGAACTTTACACCAGGCCCTTGATATTGATGGTTGTATTTGTCAACATTTTCTTGTGAAATTGAAAGCCTGGTATTACATATTGCCTAAGAGTTACCTCCTGAAAACCCCCTTGTTGTTCAAATGTGGACTCTAAGCCAAACTCAGCTTTTAAATGTATCACTTTCTCCTGTGTGAGATATAACTCCCAGTGATGAAACTCCCTGGCACAGAGGGATTAATACCAAGCACCAACTAGCAATGTATCTGTAAAAAGACCTTGACTGAAAGAGGGAAATGGTAAATACAAATGAGTTTTTATGGATAAGAGATTTCAAAGTGAGTTGGCAGGTCATTCCAGAGGTTTTGCTTATGCAAGTCTCAGCAGTATTGCTTTGATTGCCACATTAAACAGTGCCTAAAATAGCAGGGCTGCTGAGGACTCTAGAGACATCCAGAAACTATAAGCAGGGCAGATAGCTCAGGAATTTGACATCCTGTCAGTGGGCCTTACTTTGGAATTCATGCTCCAGGTGTAACAGTTTGACTCATTTATAGGTTCTCTATACATGGCTCTTCTGACCCTTTTATTTGAACCTATAATTAGCACAATACTTCTTAAATATATGTCCCAGAGACCTTAAATCTTTTGTCAGTTAATGTGCCAGTTGAGCCCCGAATTACAGTAGAGTTGCAACACCTACTCTCCAATTCATTCACCTTGCCCAGGGCATTTAACAAGGAAATGATGATGGACAACATCCATCCCAAGGAAGAGACAGTGTCTGCAATTGCAAGCAAGATAATTCCATTCATCTGCTCAATGAGATCTAAGGTCCTTCTCAGTTAGAAGCAGAGTGGGCATCACCATCCCAAAATCTTTAAGATTGGGGAATGAACAATGGAATAAAATACACATTATTATTCTACTATAAACTTACTATTTGTCTAGCAATGGAAGAACTCTTATCATTGATATAAAGGCAGTGGCCACTAAAGATTCTGAGGAATAGAAATGGAAGAATAGGTGTAATTTGGGGGCATTTTCAAGACATTGGAGTTGTCCTGTATGGCATTGCAGTGATGGATACAGATCATTGTATATTTTGTCATAACCTGGAAAGTTGTGCTGGACACAGTGTAAACCACAATGTAAACTGTAGTCCATGGTTAGTAGCAATGCTTCAATATGTGCTCATCAATTGTTACTGTATACCACAGTAATGGAAGATGTTGTTAATGTGGAAAAGTGTGGGAGGGGGAGGAAGTGGGGCATACAGGAATCCCTTCTATTTTTTATATAACATTTATGTAATCTAAAGCATATTTAAAAATTTAAAAAATACAAAGTGAGTTTCTTGTGGACAGCACATAGATAGGTCATATTTCTTATTCTTTTGCTTATCTTTGTCTTTTGTTTGGAGAGTTTAATCCAATAACATTCACTGTTGTTATTGTTAAGGCACTACTTACATAGCCATATATTTTTTAGGTTTATATATGTCATATGTTGTTTTTATTTCTCTTTTAGTCTTTTTAGCCCATGTTATCAATACTCTTCCTTCCTACACTTTCCTCCAACCCTGTCTCTCCTGTTTTTCTTTCCTTTCAATCTGCAGAACTCCCTTTAGTATTTTTTCAAGGGAATGTTTCTTGTTGACAAATTTATTTTTCTTAATTTCTGTTTAGCTGTAAATATTTTGAACTCCCCCACATTTTTGAATCCCAACTTTTCTCACTACAGAAATCTTGGCAGAGATTATTTTTTTCTTTTAGCACCTTAACTATGTCACACCATTGCCTTATTGCCTTCATGGTTTCAAATGAGAAATCAGCACTTAATCTTTTTGGGCTTCCCTTGTATGTGATGGATCTCTTTTCTTTTACTGCTTTCAGTATATGCTCTTTGTCTTGAGCATTGGACAATTTGATAAGTATTTGTCTCAGAATAGGCCTGTTAGGATTTATACTTTTTGGAGATTGCTGGGCTTACTGGACATGTACAACCATGTTCCTCAAAACTGTTGAGACATTTTCAGCTATTACTTCCTCTAACACTCTTTCTGCCACTTTCCCATCTCTTCTCCCTCTGAGATACTTATAATATGTATGTTTGTGCATTTTGTGTTGTCATTCAAATCCTTGAATCACTGATGGATTTTTCCTATCTTTTAATCTGTCTATGCTACTATCTGTCTGATATCAGTTGTACTGTCTTTGAAATCACTGATTCTTCCTCTACCTGTTCAAATCTGCTGTTATGTGCTTCCAGAGTATTTTTTTATTTCTTGCATTTTGCCATTCATCACCATCAGATCATTATATGTATATTTACAATTTCTTCATTATGTTTTTCCAGGTCTTCTTAATAGCCTTTATCTCTTCCTTCACATCATTAATTTGATTCATGATATTTTTTTGGACATCCTTGATTAGTTGTTTCACATTCTTTACCTTCTTTTTTTTTTTTTTTTAAGTTTTTTCATTAGATTGGTCCATGTCTTCCTGTTTCTTAGTATGCCTTGTAATTTTTTGTTGCTGTCTAGGCATCTGTTTATCTTGATGGGCTTATTCATATGGTCAGCTTTTATTTCTACTCTAGGGCTTGTTTTTTAATTTTTATTTCTTGTGGTAAGGTTCCTTTTTGACCCTTATTCCATATCCTTGCAGTTGTCTGTGTTCCCTTGGGAAAAAAATGTTAGGAACAGAGAAAAGGAAAGAGATAAGAGAGAAAAAGGATAATAGCTATAATAATAAAAAAGATAGAATAGGATCCATACAAGAGCTAAGGAAATAAATAAACCATACGATTAAAATCATAAAAAAATACAAAGAAATAAGATTAAAAAAGGTGGAATAGAAAAATGAAGCAAGAAACAAAATAGAGGAAAAAAATTAGAATGAATTAAAAGGCGAGAAGGATGAGAAAAGAAAAAAAAAAGAAAAAAAGAAAGAGAGAGAGAGAAAAAAATAAAGACCAACAAGAAGAGGTGGAATGAAAGAAAAGCAACAGAAGATAGAAGATAGAAAAATGAAAGAAAGAAAAGAAATAAAGTAGGTAGAAAAAATAAGTAAAAGAGAAAAGGAAACAAAGTGGAAAAATCAACAAACAAGAAGCAAAACAATAACAATGACAACAACAAAAAACAACCCAGGAAAAATAGCCTTCCCTCTTAGGCCCCTAGGGAGCTGCTCAGGCTGCTGGTAGTCATCAATCACCCTGCAACCTCACCTCTGCGGGTTTGGTATCTGGTTTTAGTGAATAAAATAAAGAAAATAAAAAGAACTGTTAAAAAATAAAAATAACAGGTCAAAAAAACCTAAAACAAAAGAAAAATTTAGTATATAGATTTGTGTCATAAGCTGTCAGTTTGTTGCCTGATAACTTGGTGGCTCAATCTCTGTATGCCCTCTCTTAGGAGGTACCAGGAATCAAACCAGTGACCTTGTATATGTAAAGTAGGAATTCCTATGCTGAGCTACACCCCCACCACAAGTTAGGTAGGCTTCTGAAATCTTATATGGCTCTTCCCACCCCCATTTCCTCAGGTGAGTTAAGCTCTTTTTTTATTATTATTTATTTATTTATTTTTCTTTTTTTTACCAGGAGGTCCCAGTGATGGAACCCAGGTCCCTCCATATGGGAGATGGACACCCAACCATTTGAGCCACATCCATCCCCCAGTATAAGTGTTTTTTTTTTTTTTTAAGGTATCATGGCCGGGGATTGAACCCTGGAACCTCGTATGTGGGAAGCCGGTGCTTAACCACTGAGCCATATCAGCTCCCGAGTTAAGCTTCTAACAGTTTGCCAGAGCTAGGTTGGTTAGGTGCCTGTCTCTGCCTCCTCACTGAGCTAGTTCCTCTCTCTCCCAGGGTGGCTGGGTATGATAGCCTGCCTTATCAGATCGCTCCTCCCCTCTCACTGGGGCAACTAAAGTTCTGGTTGGGGTCTTTTTTGAGATTCAAAGGGGGCTCACTTGGCTAAACTCACTGAAAGGTAACCACTCTCCACTCTCTGCCAGACCCCTCTGCCTCCCAGGGAACATTCCCTCCCACTCAGTTGGCTGCAGTGAGTCAGGGGTTTTACAGAGGCTAGCTGCCTTGAGGGTGAGGTTTATGTGCCATTCCCAGCCACAGGGGTAAGTAACTCATGGTTTTCCTTTGGCCTTTTGTCTCTCCGTGCCTCTCCCTCCTAGATAATAGGCAGCACTGTCCTATTCTGCAGATTCCCCTGACCAGCTCCCTCGGGTAGCTTTTTGTCTTTTCGCCATTGTTTTTTGTGAAACAGTTGAGTTCTGACTACCTACTTCAATGCCATATTCCAAGATCCAGTACAAAGTTTGACTGACATAAGAAAGATGGTCAGGATAACTGAGAATTCTCTATCTTTTTTTAGCTTAAAAAAAATTATAGATAAGAATAAATAAATTAAAAGAAAAAAAAATTATAAAGGAGATTTAGATGACATAAATGCTACTTTGAAAATATAAGGGATTCCCTTATACTCCGCCTCCTCTCCCTTCCATAATTTCCCCCATTAACAATATCTTTCATTAATATGGTACACTTGTTGCAACTGATGAACATATACTGAAGCATTGCCACTTGTCATAGTCTATAAACTTTGTTGGACACTTTGCACTGCACAAATTTATAGGTTTTTCAAGATTATAGTGGTTTGTGTCTGCCATTGCAATATTACGCAGAACAATTCCAATGTCACAAAAATGCCCCATGTTGCACCTTTTCTTCCCTGTCCTTCCCCTCAGAACCTCTGGTGACCACTGTCTTTATATCAATTATACAAGTTCTTCCATTACTAGAATAATTATGTCTGTTTTAATCCATTACATATCCCCCTTATGTTTGTTCCACTATCTTGAATATTTGAGGATAGTGATGCCCACTCTGCTTCCAATTGAGACGGGCTTAGATCTAAGGGAGCAGAAGGAACTGTCTGCTTGAAGTTATGGATACTCTCTGCTTCTTGGAATGGGCAATGTCCATCATCTCCTTTTGTTAGTTGTCCTGGGTGAGTCTGATTTACTGGAAAGTAGGTGCTAGCTGCAACTCTGCTGAGATTCAAGGTTCACGTGGCATGTGAATAGACTGAAGATTAAGTCTCTGGGACATATATTTAATGGGGGAAAGGCACTGAATTTATATGCTCAGTGTGGCTTAGAGAGAGGCCACCTTTTAGCAACAAGGAGGCCCTCAGGAGGTAACTCTTAGGCAATATCTATTAATAGGCCGAGTTTCAATTTCAGAAGAAAAAGTTTGTATGGATAAGCATCAATATCAAAGGTCTGGAACATTGGTCCGCCCTCTTTTGCTAGACACTGTCCATGTACTACAGAGATTCTCACCACTCTTTGAGAGAGCATAAAAGGACTCCCCAGGATAGAAGTAATATTCCGTTGATTATTCTGTGGGTCTCCAACCCCTGAGACAACACCTCATAACCACAAGAACACAGTCACACTCCCTAGAGGCATGACCCAGGTGCTCCACCCCACACACATCCCCCACCACCAACACCCCAGACGAGTAATCCTCCCCTACCACAGCTGCAAACCATTCTGCACCCAAAAACATCAACACCAACAAAGCCAACAGAAAAATAAAAATAATAAAATAAAATAACATAAAAAATTACACAAAAAAGAAAAAAAAAATAGGAATTATTTTTTTGGCATCATGCCTTTCATCACGATAAATATCTAATAAATATTTTATGTATATTGATAATTTCTTCTGTATGTTCCCCTAGTGTCTTTTTTTTTTTTGTTTCACTTTACTTCCTGAGAAGTTTTAAGTTACAGAAAAGTCACATAGAAAACCCAAGGAATTCCCATACACCCCACTTCCTCTCTCCACCACATCTTCCCCTACCAATGACAGCCTACCTGAGTATGGTATATTTGTTACAATCAATTAACAAATATTGAAGCATTGCTACTAACCATGGCCAGTGGTTTACATTATGGTTTACCTTTTGCACTGTATACTTTTTTTAAAAAGATTTATTTATTTACTTTTATCCATTTTTACTCCCTTCCCGCTCCCCCATGCATGAGGCCTGATGGCACACCCATGTGCAGGTCCTGGGGTGCTCACCTGCTTGTGGGGCCTGATGGCACACCCACTCATG
This sequence comes from Tolypeutes matacus, assembly GCA_026826555.1. Taxonomy (NCBI): domain Eukaryota; kingdom Metazoa; phylum Chordata; class Mammalia; order Cingulata; family Chlamyphoridae; genus Tolypeutes; species Tolypeutes matacus. Next base: position 15,235 of record JAKSZT010052247.1, on the reverse strand, counting down.
GGGCCTGATGACACAGTCATGCGTGGGGCCTGGGGGTCTCACCCACATACAGGGCCTTACGGCACAGCTCCACAAAAAGCCTGACAGTGCACCCACTTGCAGGGCCTGGCAGCCCACATGCCTTCTATATTTTTCTTTATTTTTACTGGAAGGTCCCAGGGATCGAACCCAAGTCCCTCCACATGGGAGACAGACACCCAACCATTTGAGCCACATCTGCACCCCCTGCACTGTATACTTTTATAGGCTCTGACAAAATGTGTAATTGCCTGTATCTGTCATTGCAAGATCATGCAGAATAACTCCAATACCCCAACGATGCCCCATGTTCCACCCATTCCTTCTTCCACATCCCCTCAGAACTTACGGCAACCACTAAATTACAAGTTTTGAAGAATAAGGTTCATAGTTACATACATTAATATTGAGGGCTTGACATATTTGCCTTTTTAAAAATTGGGTGCTGCCTATGTACTTGAGAGATTCTTGCCCCTTTGTTTGAGAATGTAGCAGGACTGCCCAGGATAGGAGTTTAATATTTTCTTGCTTATTGTGTGGGGCTCCACCCACTAAGTTAACACCTTATGCCAAAATGAACACATTCATATTCCATGGTAGCATGCCCCAGGTGCACCTTTCCCACATATCCACCTACCACCAACAACCTGCACCGGTGACACTCTTCTGCCATATTTTCCAAAAAATAAAGCATTCCCACTATTGTAGTTTTAACCACAACATTACAAATACCCAGAGTTCACCTGTTCCTTCCTCCAGTCCTCTCCTCAGTTCAATGGATAGTCCATCTCAACCCTCCCCCCTGCTCATCCTCACATTTCAGCACCAATGATCCCATTCACATCTCTGTACCACCATTACCCCCTCCACTGCTAAAGCATCCCCTTCCACCTAATCATGGGTTTTGCCCATATTGACCATCAGCTTAACTCACTCTACTACATTTCCAGCTTATAGAGACCACCTTCATTCCTGGTCTCTTGACTCCTTCCTCTATCTTCAAACTCAATTGAGGAAAAATGATGCATTTTTACTTAGTATTTTATCAAAAACTGATGTTGAATATCTTATTAAATTTCTTAATCCTTAGACCAACTATTATTAATTATATTTATGAGAATGTCTGTCATTGAACCATTCTCGCATTCCAGAAACTAAAATTAAATCAACATTATTCATTATTTATATACACATATACACACACACTCACACACTTTATTTACCTAGGTCTCCTTTTTTTCTTCTACCTTTTCTTCCCTTCACTTCTTAAACAATTCAGTCCCAAATCCTTCAGATGAGACTCAGCATAATAAGTGTCCACAGAGTACTTGGAATGGGAACCAGGTGGTCCAGAGTGGGGTGTCAAAGCCAAAGTGAGATAATGAGATATACTTCCATGAAGTATAGAAGGTCAGGTGTGGTAGTTGCCTCATGTTGGAAGTCAAACCTGAACAAGTGAGAAGGGCATCCAAACATGGTGGTCGTAACTTTTGATTGTAAGATAAACAGATGTAGACATTGAACATCAAGCAGGGCATAACAGTGATTCCTGAGAGAGGAAATACAAATAAGGCCTACTATTACTACAGTGCATTATATGGTGTCTTAGTTTTCTGGTGTTGCCATAACAAAGTAACTCTAACTAGATGGCTTACAAGAACAGGAATTTACTGTCTGAAAGTTTTGGAAGCTAGAAGTCCAAAATCAGATTGTTGACAGGGCCATACTTCCTCTGAAGTGTGTAGGGTTCTGGTGAAAATCAGCAATCCATGACATAAGTCAATCTCTGACTTACTGTCACATGG
>JAKSZT010052247.1:0-13312 GCA_026826555.1 Tolypeutes matacus | reverse complement strand
CCATGTGACAGTAAGTCAGAGATTGACTTATGTCATGGATTGCTGATTTTCACCAGAACCCTACACACTTCAGAGGAAGTATGGCCCTGTCAACAATCTGATTTTGGACTTCTAGCTTCCAAAACTTTCAGACAGTAAATTCCTGTTCTTGTAAGCCATCTAGTTAGAGTTACTTTGTTATGGCAACACCAGAAAACTAAGACACCATATAATGCACTGTAGTAATAGTAGGCCTTATTTGTATTTCCTCTCTCAGGAATCACTGTTATGCCCTGCTTGATGTTCAATGTCTACATCTGTTTATCTTACAATCAAAAGTTACGACCACCATATTTGAATGCCCTTCTCACTTGTTCAGGTTTGACTTCCAACATGAGGCAACTACCACACCTGACCTTCTATACTTCATGGAAGTATTTCTCATTATCTCACTTTGGCTTTGACACCCCACTCTGGACCACCTGGTTCCCATTCCAAGTACTCTGTGGACACTTATTATGCTGAGTCTCATCTGAAGGATTTGGGACTGAATTGTTTAAGAAGTGAAGGGAAGAAAAGGTAGAAGAAAAAAAGGAGACCTAGGTAAATAAAGTGTGTGAGTGTGTGTGTATATGTGTATATAAATAATGAATAATGTTGATTTAATTTTAGTTTCTGGAATGCAAGAATGGTTCAATGACAGACATTCTCATAAATATAATTAATAATAGTTGGTCTAAGGATTAAGAAATTTAATAAGATATTCAACATCAGTTTTTGATAAAATACTAAGTAAAAATGCATCATTTTTCCTCAATTGAGTTTGAAGATAGAGGAAGGAGTCAAGAGACCAGGAATGAAGGTGGTCTCTATAAGCTGGAAATGTAGTAGAGTGAGTTAAGCTGATGGTCAATATGGGCAAAACCCATGATTAGGTGGAAGGGGATGCTTTAGCAGTGGAATGGGGTAATGGTGGTACAGAGATATGAGTGGGATCATTGGTGCTGAAATGTGAGGATGAGCAGGGGGGAGGGTTGAGATGGACTATCCATTGAACTGAGGAGAGGACTGGAGGAAGGAACAGGTGAACTCTGGGTATTTGTAATGTTGTGGTTAAAACTACAATAGTGGGAATGCTTTATTTTTTGGAAAATATGGCAGAGGAGTGTCACCGGTGGAGGTCGTTGGTGGTAGGTGGATATGTGGGGAAGGTGCACCTGGGGCATGCTACCATGGAATATGAATGTGTTCATTTTGGCATAAGGTGTTAACTTAGTGGGTGGAGCCCCACACAATAAGCAAGAAAATATTAAACTCCTATCCTGGGCAGTCCTGCTTCATTCTCAAACAAAGGGGCAAGAATCTCTCAAGTACATAGGCAGCACACAATTTTTAAAAAGGCAAATATGTCAAGCCCTCAATATTAATGTATGTAACTATGAACCTTATTCTTCAAAACTTGTAATTTAGTGGTTGCCATAAGTTCTGAGGGGATGTGGAAGAAAGAATGGGTGGAACATGGGGCATCTTTGGGGTATTGGAGTTATTCTGCATGATCTTGCAATGACAGATACAGGCAATTACACATTTTGTCAGAGCCTATAAAAGTATACAGTGCAGGGGGGTGCAGATGTGGCTCAAATGGTTGGGTGTCCGTCTCCCATGTGGAGGGACTTGGGTTCGATCCCTGGGACCTTCCAGTAAAAATAAAGAAAAATATAGAAGGCATGTGGGCTGCCAGGCCCTGCAAGTGGGTGCACTGCCAGGCTTTGTGTGGAGCTCTGCCGTAAGGCCCTGTATGTGGGTGAGACCCCCAGGCCCCACGCATGACTGCGTCATCAGGCCCCATGAGTGGGTGTGCCATCAGGCCCCACAAGCAGGTGAGCCCCCTAGGACCTGCACATGGGTGTGCCATCAGGCCTCATGCATGGGGGAGGGGGAAGGGAGTAAAAATGGATAAAAGTAAATAAATAAATCTTTTTTAAAAAAGTATACAGTGCAAAAGGTAAACCATAATGTAAACCACTGGCCATGGTTAGTAGCAATGCTTCAATATTTGTTAATTGATTGTAACAAATATACCATACTCAGGTAGGCTGTCATTGGTAGGGGAAGATGTGGTGGAGAGAGGAAGTGGGGTGTATGGGAATTCCTTGGGTTTTCTATGTGACTTTTCTGTAACTTAAAACTTCTCAGGAAGTAAAGTGAAACAAAAAAAAAAAAGACACTAGGGGAACATACAGAAGAAATTATCAATATACATAAAATATTTATTAGATATTTATCGTGATGAAAGGCATGATGCCAAAAAATAATTCCTATTTTTTTTTTCTTTTTTGTGTAATTTTTTATGTTATTTTATTTTATTATTTTTATTTTTCTGTTGGCTTTGTTGGTGTTGATGTTTTTGGGTGCAGAATGGTTTGCAGCTGTGGTAGGGGAGGATCACTCGTCTGGGGTGTTGGTGGTGGGGGATGTGTGTGGGGTGGAGCACCTGGGTCATGCCTCTAGGGAGTGTGACTGTGTTCTTGTGGTTATGAGGTGTTGTCTCAGGGGTTGGAGACCCACAGAATAATCAACGGAATATTACTTCTATCCTGGGGAGTCCTTTTATGCTCTCTCAAAGAGTGGTGAGAATCTCTGTAGTACATGGACAGTGTCTAGCAAAAGAGGGCGGACCAATGTTCCAGACCTTTGATATTGATGCTTATCCATACAAACTTTTTCTTCTGAAATTGAAACTCGGCCTATTAATAGATATTGCCTAAGAGTTACCTCCTGAGGGCCTCCTTGTTGCTAAAAGGTGGCCTCTCTCTAAGCCACACTGAGCATATAAATTCAGTGCCTTTCCCCCATTAAATATATGTCCCAGAGACTTAATCTTCAGTCTATTCACATGCCACGTGAACCTTGAATCTCAGCAGAGTTGCAGCTAGCACCTACTTTCCAGTAAATCAGACTCACCCAGGACAACTAACAAAAGGAGATGATGGACATTGCCCATTCCAAGAAGCAGAGAGTATCCATAACTTCAAGCAGACAGTTCCTTCTGCTCCCTTAGATCTAAGCCCGTCTCAATTGGAAGCAGAGTGGGCATCACTATCCTCAAATATTCAAGATAGTGGAACAAACATAAGGGGGATATGTAATGGATTAAAACAGACATAATTATTCTAGTAATGGAAGAACTTGTATAATTGATATAAAGACAGTGGTCACCAGAGGTTCTGAGGGGAAGGACAGGGAAGAATAGGTGTAACATGGGGCATTTTTGTGACATTGGAATTGTTCTGCGTAATATTGCAATGGCAGGCACAAACCATTATAATATTGAAAAACCTATAAAATTGTGCAGTGCAAAGTGTCCAACAAGGTTTATAGACTATGACAAGTGGCAATGCTTCAGTATATGTTCATCAGTTGCAACAAGTGTACCATATTAATGAAAGATATTGTTAATGGGGGAAATTATGGAAGGGAGAGGAGGCGGAGTATAAGGGAATCCCTTATATTTTCAAAGTAGCATTTATGTCATCTAAATCTCCTTTATAATTTTTTTTTCTTTTAATTTATTTATTCTTATCTATAATTTTTTTTAAGCTAAAAAAAGATAGAGAATTCTCAGTTATCCTGACCATCTTTCTTATGTCAGTCAAACTTTGTACTGGATCTTGGAATATGGCATTGAAGTAGGTAGTCAGAACTCAACTGTTTCACAAAAAACAATGGCGAAAAGACAAAAAGCTACCCGAGGGAGCTGGTCAGGGGAATCTGCAGAATAGGACAGTGCTGCCTATTATCTAGGAGGGAGAGGCACGGAGAGACAAAAGGCCAAAGGAAAACCATGAGTTACTTACCCCTGTGGCTGGGAATGGCACATAAACCTCACCCTCAAGGCAGCTAGCCTCTGTAAAACCCCTGACTCACTGCAGCCAACTGAGTGGGAGGGAATGTTCCCTGGGAGGCAGAGGGGTCTGGCAGAGAGTGGAGAGTGGTTACCTTTCAGTGAGTTTAGCCAAGTGAGCCCCCTTTGAATCTCAAAAAAGACCCCAACCAGAACTTTAGTTGCCCCAGTGAGAGGGGAGGAGCGATCTGATAAGGCAGGCTATCATACCCAGCCACCCTGGGAGAGAGAGGAACTAGCTCAGTGAGGAGGCAGAGACAGGCACCTAACCAACCTAGCTCTGGCAAACTGTTAGAAGCTTAACTCGGGAGCTGATATGGCTCAGTGGTTAAGCACCGGCTTCCCACATACGAGGTTCCAGGGTTCAATCCCCGGCCATGATACCTTAAAAAAAAAAAAAAACACTTATACTGGGGGATGGATGTGGCTCAAATGGTTGGGTGTCCATCTCCCATATGGAGGGACCTGGGTTCCATCACTGGGACCTCCTGGTAAAAAAAAGAAAAATAAATAAATAAATAATAATAAAAAAAGAGCTTAACTCACCTGAGGAAATGGGGGTGGGAAGAGCCATATAAGATTTCAGAAGCCTACCTAACTTGTGGTGGGGGTGTAGCTCAGCATAGGAATTCCTACTTTACATATACAAGGTCACTGGTTTGATTCCTGGTACCTCCTAAGAGAGGGCATACAGAGATTGAGCCACCAAGTTATCAGGCAACAAACTGACAGCTTATGACACGAATCTATATACTAAATTTTTCTTTTGTTTTAGGTTTTTTTGACCTGTTATTTTTATTTTTTAACAGTTCTTTTTATTTTCTTTATTTTATTCACTAAAACCAGATACCAAACCCGCAGAGGTGAGGTTGCAGGGTGATTGATGACTACCAGCAGCCTGAGCAGCTCCCTAGGGGCCTAAGAGGGAAGGCTATTTTTCCTGGGTTGTTTTTTGTTGTTGTCATTGTTATTGTTTTGCTTCTTGTTTGTTGATTTTTCCACTTTGTTTCCTTTTCTCTTTTACTTATTTTTTCTACCTACTTTATTTCTTTTCTTTCTTTCATTTTTCTATCTTCTATCTTCTGTTGCTTTTCTTTCATTCCACCTCTTCTTGTTGGTCTTTATTTTTTTCTCTCTCTCTCTTTCTTTTTTTCTTTTTTTTTTCTTTTCTCATCCTTCTCGCCTTTTAATTCATTCTAATTTTTTTCCTCTATTTTGTTTCTCGCTTCATTTTTCTATTCCACCTTTTTTAGTCTTATTTCTTTGTATTTTTTTATGATTTTAATCATATGGTTTATTTATTTCCTTAGCTCTTGTATGGTTCCTATTCTATCTTTTTTATTATTATAGCTATTATCCTTTTTCTCTCTTATCTCTTTCCTTTTCTCTGTTCCTAACATTTTTTCCCAAGGGAACACAGACAACTGCAAGGATATGGAATAAGTGTCAAAAAGGAACCTTACCACAAGAAATAAAAATTAAAAAACAAGCCCTAGAGTAGAAATAAAAGCTAACCATATGAATAAGCCCATCAAGATAAACAGATGCCTAGACAGCAACAAAAAATTACAAGGCATACTAAGAAACAGGAAGACATGGACCAATCTAATGAAAAAACTTAAAAAAAAAAAAAAAAGAAGGTAAAGAATGTGAAACAACTAATCAAGGATGTCCAAAAAAATATCATGAATCAAATTAATGATGTGAAGGAAGAGATAAAGGCTATTAAGAAGACCTGGAAAAACATAATGAAGAAATTGTAAATATACATATAATGATCTGATGGTGATGAATGGCAAAATGAAAGAAATTAAAAAATATTCTGGAAGCACATAACAGCAGATTTGAACAGGTAGAGGAAAGAATCAGTGATTTCAAAGACAGTACAACTGATATCAGACAGATAGTAGCATAGACAGATTAAAAGATAGGAAAAATCCATCAGTGATTCAAGGATTTGAATGACAACACAAAATGCACAAACATACATATTATAAGTATCTCAGAGGGAGAAGAGATGGGAAAGTGGCAGAAAGAGTGTTAGAGGAAGTAATAGCTGAAAATGTCTCAACAGTTTTGAGGAACATGGTTGTACATGTCCAGTAAGCCCAGCAATCTCCAAAAAGTATAAATCCTAACAGGCCTATTCTGAGACAAATACTTATCAAATTGTCCAATGCTCAAGACAAAGAGCATATACTGAAAGCAGTAAAAGAAAAGAGATCCATCACATACAAGGGAAGCCCAAAAAGATTAAGTGCTGATTTCTCATTTGAAGCCATGAAGGCAATAAGGCAATGGTGTGACATAGGTAAGGTGCTAAAAGAAAAAAATAATCTCTGCCAAGATTTCTGTAGTGAGAAAAGTTGGGATTCAAAAATGTGGGGGAGTTCAAAATATTCACAGCTAAACAGAAATTAAGAGAAATAAATTTGTCAACAAGAAACCTTCCCTTGAAAAAATACTAAAGGGAGTTCTGCAGATTGAAAGGAAAGAAAAACAGGAGAGACAGGGTTGGAGGAAAGTGTAGGAAGGAAGAGTATTGATAACATGGGCTAAAAAGACTAAAAGAGAAATAAAAACAACATATGACATATATAAACCTAAAAAATATATGGCTATGTAAGTAGTGCCTTAACAATAACAACAGTGAATGTTATTGGATTAAACTCTCCAAACAAAAGACAAAGATAAGCAAAAGAATAAGAAATATGACCTATCTATGTGCTGTCCACAAGAAACTCACTTTGTATTTTTTAAATTTTTAAATATGCTTTAGATTACATAAATGTTATATAAAAAATAGAAGGGATTCCTGTATGCCCCACTTCCTCCCCCTCCCACACTTTTCCACATTAACAACATCTTCCATTACTGTGGTATACAGTAACAATTGATGAGCACATATTGAAGCATTGCTACTAACCATGGACTACAGTTTACATTGTGGTTTACACTGTGTCCAGCACAACTTTCCAGGTTATGACAAAATATACAATGATCTGTATCCATCACTGCAATGCCATACAGGACAACTTCAATGTCTTGAAAATGCCCCCAAATTACACCTATTCTTCCATTTCTATTCCTCAGAATCTTTAGTGGCCACTGCCTTTATATCAATGATAAGAGTTCTTCCATTGCTAGACAAATAGTAAGTTTATAGTAGAATAATAATGTGTATTTTATTCCATTGTTCATTCCCCAATCTTAAAGATTTTAGGATGGTGATGCCCACTCTGCTTCTAACTGAGAAGGACCTTAGATCTCATTGAGCAGATGAATGGAATTATCTTGCTTGCAATTGCAGACACTGTCTCTTCCTTGGGATGGATGTTGTCCATCATCATTTCCTTGTTAAATGCCCTGGGCAAGGTGAATGAATTGGAGAGTAGGTGTTGCAACTCTACTGTAATTCGGGGCTCAACTGGCGCATGAACTGACAAAAGATTTAAGGTCTCTGGGACATATATTTAAGAAGTATTGTGCTAATTATAGGTTCAAATAAAAGGGTCAGAAGAGCCATGTATAGAGAACCTATAAATGAGTCAAACTGTTACACCTGGAGCATGAATTCCAAAGTAAGGCCCACTGACAGGATGTCAAATTCCTGAGCTGTCTGCCCTGCTTATAGTTTCTGGATGTCTCTAGAGTCCTCAGCAGCCCTGCTATTTTAGGCACTGTTTAATGTGGCAATCAAAGCAATACTGCTGAGACTTGCATAAGCAAAACCTCTGGAATGACCTGCCAACTCACTTTGAAATCTCTTATCCATAAAAACTCATTTGTATTTACCATTTCCCTCTTTCAGTCAAGGTCTTTTTGCAGATACATTGCTAGTTGGTGCTTGGTATTAATCCCTCGGTGCCAGGGAGTTTCATCACTGGGAGTTATATCTCACACAGGGGAAAGTGATACATTTATAAGCTGAGTTTGGCTTAGAGTCCACATTTAAACAACAAGGGGGTTTTCAGGAGGTAACTCTTAGGCAATATGTAATACCAGGCTTTCAATTTCATAAGAAAATGTTGACAAATACAACCATCAATATCAAGGGCCTGGCGTAAAGTTCTGATTCTTTCACTAAGCACTGCCCTTGCACTCAGAAGATTCTTGCTATCCAATTAGAGAATGCAGTTGAACTCTCAAGGATGGGATGGGAATTCAATGTTCTTTCAGTTGTTGTGTGGATCTCTATCCACCGAGATACTGCCCCATGAACACTTGAACATTCATCTGTCTTAGAGTCATGTCTTAGGAAAACACCTTCCCCTGCATCCCCCCATCACTGACACCCTGCACCAGTGATCTTCCCTGCCACTGTTGTGATCCTTCTGTGATCCAAAACCTCCACAAAAATTAAGCCAACTAAATAGCTAAATAATATTAAAAAGGAAATGAAATGAAAATTAAAAAAAAAAAACAGTAAAAGACAAATTTAAAAACTGAAATAATAATTTTTTTTTTAGACATTGTGTCTTTCATCACTGTAGAATTAAGTACAGTGACATTTTCTTCCATATATTCCCTTAGTGTCTTATTTTTTTCATTTTATCTTAAAAAAAGCTTTAGGATACAGGAAATTCACATAGAGAAAAACTCAGTTTAGACCCAGGACACAAGAAGGTTGCAAGTGAATGGTTGGAAAACGATTTTTCATGCAAACAATAACCAAAAAAAGGTGGGAGTAGCTATACTAATATCAAACAAAATAGACTTTAAATGCAAAACTATTGTAAGAGACAAAGAAAGACACTATATATTAATAAGAGTGTTAAACTACCAAGAAGAAAGAACAATAATAGACATTTATATACCTAATAAGGCACCTCAAAATATGTGAAGCAAACATTGGAAAAACTAATGGAGAAATAGATGCCTCTACAATTATATTGGGAGACTTTAACACATCATTATCACCATTAGACAGAACATCTCAACAAAGATCAACAAAGAAACCGAAACTTGAGTAATACTTTAGAGATCTAGACCTAATAGACATATTCAGACTACTATACCCAAATACAGCAGGATATACATTCTTCTTGAGCAAACATGGATCATTTTCCAGGATTGATCCCTTGCTAGGCCGTGGAATAATTCTCAACAAATTCAGAAAGATTGGAATTATTCAAAGAAATTTCTCTGACCACAATGGAACAAAGCTGGAAATCAGTAAGGGGCAGAGAACCAGATTAGGCACAAAGATTTGGAAGTTAAACAGCACACTCTTAAACAATCAGTGGGTTAAGGAAAAAAATGGCAAAAGAAATCAGCAACTACCTCGAAACGACTGAAAATGGCAACACAACGCATCAAAACATGTGGGATGCGACAAAAGCAGTGCTGAGAGGGAAATTTATAACCATAAATGCTTATGCTAAAAAAGAACAAGCTAAATAGAAAACCTAACTGCAAAAATGAAGGAATTAGAAAAAGAACAACAAATTAATACCAAAGGAAGTAGAAGGACGTAAATAAAAATTAGAGCAGAGTTAAAAGAAACTGAAAATAAGAAAGCACTAGAATAAATAAACAAAACCAAAAGCTAGTTCTTTGAGAAGATTAATAAAATTGACAAGCCCTTAGCAGACTACCAAAGAAAAAATGAGAGAAGATGCAAATATATAAAATAAGAAATGAGGAAGGGGATATAATCACTGATCCAATAGAAATATACAGTGTCATGAGAGAATACTTTGCAAACTGTATGCCAACAAGATGGATAACTTAAATGAAATGGAGAAATTCCTAGAAATACACAAGCAGCCTACATTGACAAGGAAGAAATTGCTGAACTCAGCAGACGAATCACAAGTAACAAGTTTGAATTAGTCGTCAAAAACTTCCCAAATAAGAAGAGCCCAGGACCAGATGGCTTCACAAGTGAATTCGAACAATCATTCCAGAAAGAACTAACACCAACCCTGTTTAAACTCTTACAAAAACTAGAAGCAGAAGGAGCATTACCTAACTCATTCTCACCCTAATACCAAAGTCACATAAAGATGCCACAAGAAAGGAAAACAACAGACCAATCTCTAGTGAACCTGGATGCTAAAATCCTCAACAAAATAATTGCTAATCATATTCAACAATGCATCAAAGGTATTATATGCCATTACCCAGTAGATTTCATCCCTGGTATGTAAGGATGGTTAAAAATAAGAATATTAACCAATGTACAACGAAGCTTCTAGAGCTGATAAATGAGTTCAGTAAAGTGGCAGGATATAAGATCAACAAGCAAAAATCATTTCTGTACACCAATAATGCACAATCTGAGGAGGAAATAAAGAAAAAAATTCCATTTTCAATAGCAACGCAAATAAACAAATACCTAGGAATAAACTTAACTAAAAATGTCAAGGAACTGTAAGCGGAAAACTATAAAACATTGTTAAAGGAAATCAAAGAAGATATAAATAAGTGGAAGAATATTCCTTGTTCATTTATTGGAAGACTAAAGAACATTATGATGTCTGTCCTACTCAAATTGATTTATGTATTTAATGCAATCTCAATAAAAATTACAACAGTTTTTTTTTTACTGAATTGGAAAAGCTGATTATGAAATTTATTTGGAAGGACAAGAGGCTTTGTGTAGCTAAAGACATATTGAAAATGATGAATCACACTAACTGACTTTAAAACATAGGGCAAATCTACAGTGGTCAAAACTGCATGGTATTGGCACAAGGATAAACATACTGACGTATGGAGCAAAACTGAGAATCCTTATATAGATCCGCACATATATGGTTAAATTTTATTCAACAAGGCCACCAAGCCCACTAAACTGGGAGGTAATGGCCTCTTCAACAAATGGTGCTTGAAGAACTGGATATCCGTATACAAATGAATGAGAGAAGATCACCATCTCACATCTTATACAAAAATTAACTCAAAATGGATCAAAGTTCTAAATATAAGAGCCAAGACCATATACTCCTAGAAGAAAATGTAAGGAAGTATCTACAAGATCTTGTAGTAGGAAATGGTTTCAAAAACTTTACACAAAAAACACAAACAATGAAAGAAAAAAATAGATAAACGAGACTTCCACAACATTAAAAACATTTGTGCTTCAAATGCGTTTTCAAGAAAGTGGAAAGGCAGCCTACTCAATGGGAGAAAATATTGGTAACCATCTATCCTATAAGGGCCTAATATCCAGCATATATAAAAAAAACTTTTCATCTCAAAAATAAAAAGACAAACAGCCCAAGTGGAAAATGGGCAAGATATTTGAATAGACATTTCTCCAAAGATGAAATGCAAATGATTAATAAGCACATGAAAAGATGCTCAACATCACTAGCTATTAGGGAAATGCAAACCAAAACTACAATGAGACATTACCTTACAACCATTAGATTGACAGCTATTAAAAAACAGAAGACTGCAGGTGTTGGAGAGGATGTGGAGTAAAGGGCACACTTATCCACTGCTGGAGGGAATGTAGGATGGCCCAGCTATTGTGGAGGACAGTTTGGTGTTTCCTCAGGAAGCTAACTATAGAACTACCATAGAATCCAGCAATCTCACTGCTGGGTATATACCCAGAAAAATTGAAAACAAGGACACAAATATATGCACACCAATGTTCATAGTGGCAGTATCCACTATTGCCAGAAGCTGGAAGCAAACCAAATGTCCATCAACAGATGAATGGATAAGCAAACTGTGGTATATTCATACAACAGAATATTACTCAGCTGTAAGAAGGAATGCTGTATTAATACAGGATAACATGGTGATATGTGGAAATAGCTCTGTGGGGCATATTGTGTAGGCACCCAGGCCTCTGGGGGCATTGAGAACAGAACTTCCCACATTAGGCCACAGGAATCCATAATGAAACATGCTCCTGGATTAGAGTGGATTTGGGTGGGGTTCGAAATCCTCATTAGTTTGTTCTTGGTCATCTTGTTACTGTCTTGACAAACTCTAGCCTCAAGGTCTGTGGGTTCTTGGGATAGATACAAATGCCATTCAACGTATATTTGGCCACTTCTGCACCGTCAAATGTTACAAAACCAACTGATTACATTCATTTTAGCTTGATTAATGACCTTATCTAACTTACTTTTTCTAAGATTTTTTTCTTCATTCTCTGTATTATTTATTATATCTGAATTTAAAAACATATGATTTATATATCACCAAGATTGGTTCACTTAAACTTACACTACTGATAATACATACTCGGATGTGCTGGCACCCTCTTTCTGATACCACAGAGCAAGAATAGAAATCTTGGCCACTGTTAATTAGTTCTTCAATCTCATTTGAGTGTGTAGAAACCAGACATCTATTTCTGTTGCAGCATGCTCTGCTGGGAAACAATCTAGAGAGATCATTTTGGAAATCTTGGCGGATATCAGAACGATTACCTAAAGCCTCCACCATGCCCAGATGGCCCCATGAAGAGCTTTTTTTTTTTTTTTTCCTTCCCTCCAAAGACTGAGAATTTTAAATTTGATCCAGTATACTATGAATTTTTCTTTCTGCCCTTCTCTTTCCTGCTGTATCCTAGAAATTTTCTTCACATCTTATTCACCCAGACCCCACCCAATGATCACCATCCTTTACAATCATCCAAAAGAAACAAAAAAATAAAAATACTATTAAAAGACAAATTCCATATATCTTAAGATATTTGTTGAGTGTGTGTGCACTTAGCAAGTGCATATGCACAATTAAATATTATAGAGTAATGCTAGCCTTATCATATAATTTTATTAATCAGTGTGAGGCAAGAAAAAGAAGAAAAATGATTCCATTATTTAGTTATGAGGTATTAGGTTTAAAATACCTATTCATTTTTGCTACTGGAGTGATTTTCTGACCATTGCCGCTGCCATATCTGTGTTCACATTTTCGGGAAGGGAATAGTATTATAAGTTTTTACATTACAAAGTTGTTAACATGGTTAATATAATGTTTGACATGCTAAAGAAAACCAAAGAGGAAAAAAATATGACATATTCTCAGGTACATATAGAATGTTCACTAATATTTGAAAGTCATATATAAACAATGCATCTGAATGCCATGATTAATTTGTAATAGTTCTGTTATGCAGACTGGGCATGATAGTAACATATGCAATCATAACTCTGAGGGGCAGAGATGTCAGAAATGACCCTGAAGTAGGTTTTCAGCTCTTTGGACTTACAAATGCGTAAGTCTAAGCTGACACATGATTTTGGCTGAATACCAAGGCTAAAGCTCAACTTCAGAAAATTCCTATTTAATAGTCTTCTACAAGGTACTTCAATTTGAGAAACAATAATCCATACACTAATATATTACCCTCAGGTGCCAGGTATATAAACCATGAAAAGTTCCAGAGGAAACGCCAGTCTTGAATGTAAAGAGGTAGCTGTGCCATGCTCTGAGTGTCAGGGAGGGGAGAAGAGTGGT
>JAKSZT010052245.1:0-11719 GCA_026826555.1 Tolypeutes matacus | reverse complement strand
AAAGGACTTATATACAGAAAACTACACAACACTGTTAAAGGAAATCAAAGAAGACTTAAATAAATGGAAAAATATTCCCTGTTCATGGATGGGAAGACTAAACATCATCAAGATGTCTTTCCTACCCAAACTAATCTACAGATTTAATGCAATCCCAATAAAAGTCAACACTATATTCTTTAAGGAACTGGAAAAACTAACCACAAAATATATTTGGAGAGGCAAGAGGCCCCGAATTGCCAAAGATACATTGAAAAAGAAAAATGAAGTTGGAGGTATCACATTACCAATGGAATATTACTCAGCGGTAAGAAGGAACAAAGTGCTAACACATGGAATAACGTGGATGAATCTTGAAGACCTTATGTTGAGTGAAGCAAGTCAGGCACTGAAGGATGAACAATATATGACCTCACTGATCTGAACTGAGGAAAGTGAGCAGTCTCTGAGAACCATTGTCTGAAAGATAGGTTAACAAAGGAGAGTAAGAGAAGAGCAGGCTTTGAGTCATCTCCCATATGGACATAATCTATGGTAAAGGGATAGAATGTGGTTGCATGTTGGGGGATGGGGCAGATGAGTGGTGGTGTTCCTGGGTTTGGTGGTACAGCACTGGGGGGTGGGTGGATTAGGAAGTACTGGTTCAAATCCCCAGGGCATGTAACTGTGAATCTTGAAATTCCATGGGTTAGGAGAGGGGGGTATCATGGGCCCTGGGGGGCCGGGGAGAAGGGAACAGTCAAGATCTAATGGGTTGTTTGGTGGTCATGGGGAAGGTTTTTCATTATCTTTCAGTAATGGACACAGGACATGGTAAATATCATCAAAATTATTAAACTGTATCATCTAAATTGTAAACTATATTGTAAATCACTGACAATGTTTAGTTGCTATATTTTGCTATCTGCATAGCAGTTATAACAATGCTAACAACCAAAAAAAAAAAGGGGGGGAGTTAATATGGTGTGGGGAAGGGGGGGTGGTTTGGTATCTGGGAATCTCTGGCACTCCGTGTGTGACTTTGCTGTGACCTAAAACTTCTTTGAAAATTAAATGAAAAATTGGGAGACAATGGGGATTGAGAGGAGGAAGGTGTCATGGCACACCAGACATCCGATAACACAGTGATAAAAGGAAGGAAAAAAAGAGAAAAGAAAAGAGAAAGGAAAAAAAAATGAATATATATATATATATATTTAAAGGCATTTCCTTTGCTTTTTTGCCCATTTTTTGAATGTCCCAATCCACTAATTAAATTTTATTTTGTTTTGTTCTTTGTTTGATTATTTGTTTTTTTTCCTTCTCTTTTTTTTTTTTTCCCCTGAGTTTCCTTTTGTTTGTCTCTTGCATGTAAGCTTATCACAGTTGTTTTTTTTTTCCTAGTAAGTGTATTTGATTATTTTATGGACTAAATGTTCATGGAGGATTTGGATCACAGAAGGGTTACAATGGGTACTGCGGGGGATTATTGGGGGGGGCTGGGGGGGTTTCGTGGGGGTTGGTTCATCCAAATATACATGAAAGATATACAAAATCATTCAAAGGATCGGGGGATGGGGCATGGTCACGATGGGTGGATAATCACACAATAAATTAGGGGATCTGAATTCCTAGCCTGGAGAGCTCTGCCACAGTCTCCAAGGGAGCAGCAATAGTCCTCTGAGTGTAGGGACAGTGCCTGTCAAAATAGGATGACCCACTGATGTTTTTTTTTTTTAATTGATGACTACCCTTGTGAGTCTTTGCTCTCGTAAATGAGACTTAGCCTGCATTTGTGGGGTGCCTAAGGGTTGCCACCTGAGAGCCTCCTTGTTGCTCAAATGTGGCCTCTCTCTAAGCCAAACTCAGCATATGATTGCATTACCTTCCCCCCAACGTGGGACATGACTCCCGGGGATGAGCCTCCCTGGCAACGAGGGATTAATAACAAGTGCCAACTGGCAACACAACTGGAAAAAAGACCTTAAATAAAAGGGGGAAATGGTAAAGACAAATGAGTTCAAGTGGCTAAGAGAATTCAAAGAGAGTTCTGAGGTCATCCCAGAGGTAACTCTTACGCACACCTCAGTAGGAGCTCATAGAACATCTAAATGCCTATCACCCCACACAGAGGGGTTCCTGAGAGCTCCGGAGACACCCAGGTCCTATATAAGGGGCGATAGCCCCAGAGACTGATGCCTTATCAGAGGATTCTATTTTGGAGTCTGTGCTCCTGAGAGTGACAGAATTAGACTCAAATAGGTCTTCCCTGCACATGGTTCACCAGTGCCTTCTATTCAAACCTATATGTGATGCTGGAGTTCTTAGGTATACTTCCAGAGACTGGAGCCTCCTGCCTACCTATGTGCCAGGTGTGCATGAAATCTTGGTGGAGCTGCAACTCCTACCCTACAGCTCAATGGACTCATCCAAGTCACTTGGTGAGGAGACAACGATGGGCAATGGCCATCCCAGGGAATGGAGAGGGCCTGCATCGGCAGGCAGGATCATCCCACCCACCATATCCATGGGATATAAGCCCTCTCTCACTTGGAGGTGGAGTGGACATCACCATCCCAGTCCCCTCAGGATTGGGGGAAGAACTATGGACTAGAGTGGACTTGATGGTATTCTCTTGTACACATATGGTGATTCTAGCAATGCAAGGAATTATAACAATGAGGTGGAGCCAGTGGCCACTAGACACTTTTGGGGTAGGGAGGGGATGAGCAGTTGAAATACAAGGGCTTCTTTGGGAGTTAGAGGTTATCCTGAGTACCGTTGTGGCAACGGACGTAGGCCATTTTAAATCAGCACACACCACTCAGAACTGAGTGAGAGAGAGTGTGGTCTACAGTGTGAACTGTGGTCTATGGTTGGTGGCAAGGCTCCAGGATGTGTAAGTTCATTGAGGGTGGTGGGTCACACTTGTGGGAGATGTTTGTGTGTGTTGTGGTGGGAGGTGTGGGACGTGGGCAACATGGGAATCCCAGTGGGTTCCGTGTAATATTTTGGGTAATCTAAGCACCTCTTAAAATATATGTATATATATATATAAATAACATTTTTGTAAGCAAATACCCATATATGCATATATATTTATATATCATTTTGCAAATGTTTGTATGTATTGTGAGAATTTTGATTTTTACCCACAATAAAAATAAATTAAAAAAAAAAGATTAAGTTAATATTGAACAAAGTTACAGAATGGCAGATAAATAGAGCAGTTTTATGTATAAGCACTTACCAATATTTAGCTTTTAGCTGGGAAGTGTTGAAGTAGCAACTGATACTAGAGTTTTGGTTGACTGTGTTTAGGATTAATGAATTTGATATTATAGAAGCCAACTTGTGAGTATTCTGCTAATTTCCAAGGAAGGGGCCAGCCTCCTCAGGAATGAACACAACACTCCTTGAGCAGTACATTTTAAGGTTTATGCATAAGTCCCTGAGAGAGTGGCCAGCTCCCCCAGGGAGGAATACAACACCCGTTGAAATGTACTTTATCTTTTTTAATTTGTTACAAAACATTTCTGATATGCTTACTATTTTAATTTCCAATATTTTTTTCTGAAATGTGAAAAGTGTTAACTAGCAAGGCATTGGTTTGTTGATTAAAAAAGTTTTCTGCATGGTGCTTTACTTTAGGTTTGAACAATACTTACCAAACTTTTTCTTTCTTTTTTTTTTTTTTAAGATTTTATTTATTTATTCATTTATCCCCCCCTTGCTGCTTGTGCTCGCTGGGTCAGCTAACCACGCCATACGGGCGGGCTTGCCTTCACCAGGAGGCCCCGGGAACTGAACCCAGGGCCTCCCATATGGTAAACGGGAGCCCTACTGATTGAGCCACAGCCGCTTCCCACCAAACTTTTTCTTAATACATGCAGTTTCAGGACTGTTCAAATTTAAAACAAGAGATTTATATATATACTTAATAAAATACCTTTATGTGTAACATACAAGTTATTAAATTATTTATATGTGCAATGTATTGTACTGAAGTTTTGATTAGTATTTAAGTATATTATACATAACTCATAACTATAGTAGATGATACAACAACAGACATTTAATGAATAAACTTTTATTTCTTAAGCACATCTTAGTAGCATGATTAGAATGACCTCAATTTCTTTATTTTGTATAGTTTGAGGCATAGGTATAAACAAATTAGTATTTTCTATTTGGGCTGTGGGGTAATACATTAACTTGTAACTTTAATACTTGCATTGGTTTTATTGTTAACATTATAATTAGAATTGGGGCTGTTGCTTACCATGTTGAATATAAACTTGATTTATTGTTGGCTATTTTACAGGAAGGGGAATGTGGGCTGGCTTGACTTGTTTGAGAAAATATTAAAGAAAGCTTTAGCAAGTTTTAAAACAAAGTGATAGTGACATAACTGGATATTAATTTTTTGTAACAAACTAGGAATATTTGGGACCACTGCATGTTGCAGTGGTGTTATTTTATTTTACTATATTTTACTGTTATGCACTACCCCGGCAGCCTTTAATGGCTGCCTTTTTTTGTAGTTATAACTAAAAATTATGATTAATAACATTATATTTTATTTAATATTATATTGAAACATTATATTTTCAGGAATTTTATAGACTTTTAAAGTATTCATATGAACTTTTTATTCATATAACTTTGTTATAAAATTAGAAAATTTCTTTTAATTATACAACAGTTTTAAATACGTCATTCAAATTATATCACATGAACTTAACTATTTTTAGTATTTTACCTTTTTTTAGGTAAAAAACCAAGTTATTTGTAACAGTTTGAAGTAAAGTTTACTCTTCAGAATTTGACTTTGAGAAAGCAGGTTTGAACATTGAGTTCTTTTTAAAAGTGATAAGACCTGTTTCTCCATGGAAACGATAAGGTTAAAGTTTAAGAAGCTATTTTGATAAAACAGACTTTCTTTATTGCATACTGATTATTTAGGAGAAAAGCTTTGTAAACTTTTACTAAAACAGACTACTGACTTGAGAAACTTTGAGAAAGAATAAAACTTCAATTTTGTATTATTATATTGTTTGACATTAAAGCTTTGAAATTTTTATAGATAGCCTGCTTAAATTTTACTTAGCTTTGACCACAAAAATTCCTTTATATTTATTTAGGTTTTGTCCCACATTTTACTTTGCTTTAATAATTAGTTATTTTATATTAGGATAAAATTACTTTCTTTTCTTTAATAATAAAAGCACATTCTATATACTTTCCATACTTAAGTCACCGCAATGATTTTGGAAACTATTTCCAAGCAAACTTCTGACAACATATAATTACCATCAACATTAAACAACCTTGTTAGAATAATGATTTAATTTGAGTATAACTATTTTTATCATTTTAAACTAATATCCATATTTATTTATTAATATAAGCGCTTATATAATTTTTGGCCATTTGAGTAGAGCTCTTACAATAATCTTCATTTATCAATGTAATATTACCATCCGGAGGTATTAAAATATACATCGACACTGAACAAACAGACAAATACAAAAAGAATTATGACACACTAACAGAAACATAAAGCTTACTAATTTTACCCATAATTTTTACTCCTTTGGTATGGCTGTTTTCAAGACCTCCATCATTTCACATCTTTGATTTTACTGTTTTTAAGATTTTTTCTGGAATCTGTATTACCTGTAATACATAAGCTTGTTTTTTGAAACACTTTTGTTCATAATTAGCAATCACTAGGACAATTTAAACAGCATAAATACAGTTAAGCTCTAATTTAGCAGTTTATACAGATATTTAACATGTATATTTTGGATTACTACTCTTTGGGAGTATACTTAAGTTCAAAGTTCAGATTTCTTGGATAGGTCCTTTAATTCCTGTTCTTATTTTTGGTATACTCAGTGAAGGAGTAATAAACTTAGTTTCGGCTGAGGGAGGATCAACAGATGTACTGCTTTTGGTAACTGCCTTAAGTTCTGTTACAGGCCAGAGTGAACTGCTGTCTTGCTGACTGGGTAGATTTGAGCGAGGCTGGGAAATGTGCTCATATTGTTTGTCTGAGGGCCTTGAGCAAGGCCCCCTTGGAAGTTTCCCTACTTATTAATGAGACTGCCATTTTTATGATATTTAGAATGGCATTCCTTGGCCCAGTGAAACCCTTTTTGGCATTTCGGACACACACGAGTTGGTATTGATTTATTATTGCCACTAAATGGAGCTCTTACACTAGTTTTGGGTTGGCAATATTTTTTCATATGACCTGGTTTTCCACATTTAAACCAATTTAAATTATTAATCATAGGACTACGTCCCTTTAGAGCAGCTGCAAGAAGGTTCATGTTATAGGTATTAGGCCCAATGTTTTGGCATGTTTTTATATAATCTGATAAAGTACTTCCATTTGCCTCTATCAAACATAAAGCCTTTTTACACTCACTGTCAGCATTATCCAAAGCCAACATTAGAATAAGCATTTCTTTAAGATCAGATTGAGTTACGGTCTTGTTGACTACATCTGCCCACCTTGCTACAAATTCAGCATAGGGTTCAGTATTTCCTTGAACAATTTTTGAAAATGATTGTACAGCCTGTCCAGGGGTGGAGATTAGTTGCCAGGCAGCTAGGCAGCACAATCGCACTTGTACAATGGCAATATTATCATATTGAGCTTGGTGAGGAATCCTAGCCCATTGACCTGCTCCTAATATTTGTTCAGCAGTAATAGGCACTGGTGGATTTTGCTGTTGATTTTGTCGTGCTACAATATTAGCTTCATCAGCCCACCAAGTTTTAAATTGTAAAAATTCTGCTGAATTAAAACAGCTAGGTGGGCAACATGGGAATCCCAGTGGGTTTCGTGTAATATTTTGGGTAATCTAAGCACCTCTTAAAATATATGTATATATATATATATAAATAACATTTTTGTAAGCAAATACACATATATGCATATATATTTATATATCATTTTGCAAATGTTTGTATGTATTGTGAGAATTTTGATTTTTACCCATAATAAAAAAAAAAAAAAAAAAAAAAGAACAGCTTGAGCTAACAAATCCCAATCCCAGGGTATTAATCTGTTTTCTTGTGCCATTTCTTGCACCAATTCTTGAGTATAAGGAGAATTTACACCATATTGAGTGCATGCTTGTTTTAATTTTTTGATAGTTTTAAAAGGAATAGGAGCATGCTCATATTGTACACCCCCTTGGGGACTGTTAGCATCTACTGGAATTTGAGTTACTGTTACCGGAAAAGTAAAAAAATATTGCATAGCCTCTGAATTTCCTTCTCTATTTCCCTGAGCTATACTTTTCATAGTTGAAGAGGATGGTGCTGGCACAAAAACAGAAACTTTTGGAGGGTCATCAAATGTTGTAAAAAATGTATCAGTATATACCTTAGGAGGTGCAAACGATAATAAATTATCTTTTGGAGTGGATGGCTTAATGACCGCTGGAAAAGTTTCATAAACTCCCTTTTTCTTTTTTTTTCTTTTTATTAAACATGAGTTTATCTGTTTTTGCCTGTTCATTAATTTTTTCATATATATTTACATTAAAATCATTATTAGCTTGCTCTGCTATAGTTTTAGCAATAGTAGTATTCATTCTAATATCTACATTTTCATCTGACTGTACTGGTTCAAGAGCAACAGAAATAAGACTATACAAAGACCATACTTGAAGAGGAACTGTTTCCCCTTTTTGATAAGCTCGCTGCAATGATTTCATTACTAGTTTCCATTGTTTCGAATTTAACACATTCCGCCCTTGCGGCTGAAACCAATAACAATGTTTATGTACAAGAGAAAAGAGTTCTAGTAACTTGTGGGTTGTCACAGATACCCCTGTATTCTTTAACGGGGTCTTCAAAACTTCGGAATATTCCTCTAATTGAGCCGACTGATTACCCATTACCCTGACGATCAAGATTAATTGACTCACCACATAAGATTCAAGGACCATCCGACCCAGCAACAACAGCCTTACTTCCACGGCACTGATCCAGAGAAAAAGACAATGAGCAAAGACTAGTCGAGCCCCATGTTGGGCGCCATCTGTTGTAACTGATATTCAGCTTCATCTCTTGCTACTCCTTCAACGTGGAGGTAGACGGTGCCGGGAATGATCCAAAGAAAGATTGGGATAAGGGGACCTCACTCCATGTGGAATGCAGGCAAATTTATTAAGGCCAAAGCTGCTTTTTATACTACAAAGCTGATAACAAAATTAGGGAGTCCTTCACTAGTTTCTCAGCTTGGTGCATGAGAGCGCTACCTGTTTGTGAGTTCCCAGACAATCTTTCTTGGGAATTCAGACAATAACATCTGTGTGGTGAGTTCACTCTGCTCTGCCTCCTCCCACTGATAGCTGCAGCATGCAGTGTCCTTGGAGACATTTACTAATGTTTCTTTTCCAGCAAGCATGTTTTTTAGATGCTTAACCCTTTATGCTCTGACTCTCAGCATCTTCTCCAACAACTCTTTCCCTCACTTTCTAAGCATAGAATGACTTATAGATGGCTGGAATCTTCCTTGCTTTTTGTTATCTCCAGACTTTCACTACCTGGAATACACACCATGCCCCTTTAACACAAAAAAAATCCTATTTATCACTTATAACACAGCGCAGACTGTCACTTCTCCCAGGAAGCTTTATTTGACTGTCCAGTTTGTGATAGATGGTCTTTCTGTCTGCTCCTTTGGCACTCTTTATACATCTTGAGCACAGCATTTACCTTGACTTTGTAATCTATCTATCTATATGTCTTTCTCCAACAATTCTGAGGCCCTTAAAAGCAGAGATTTAGCTTACTTATCTTTGTGTTCTCAGTGCCTGGTATAAAGCCTGGCACATAATGGGTGTTCAACAAATGATTTTTAATGAATGCATACATTAATGAATGTTTTCCCTCTTCTTTCAATCTAATCTACAAATTTCTACATTCATGCTTTCCCATTCTCATGAGTCAAAAATTTCTCTTTTTTGGTTTAATGTGTCCTAAAGAATTCTGTATTAATGCTTTTCATTGGCGGAAAACTTAAGCTTATACGATTCGTTTGTGTTTGTGTATTTGTGAAGCTTTATGTTTAATATTAACTCATTAATTGGAGTTTACATTCCTTTTTAACAGCTTAAATTCTGAGTAGAGAAGAAATGTTCAGCTTCCTGATACAAAGTTATTTTCTATGTAAGGGAATATGCCTATAGCACTTATAATTGTAGAAAACAGGAGGAATTGAAATCATATATTGATGCAAAAGATATATATATATGTTTTAGTTTGCCAAAGGGGTGCCAATGCAAAGTACCAGAAATCTGTTGGCTTTTATAAAGGGTATTTATTTGGGGTAAAATCTTACAGTTCCAAGGCCGTGAAAAGCCCAACTCAAGGACCATAAGAGATGCTTTCTCACAAAATTCAGCTACCATGTGTTGAAGCAAGATGATGGGCAATCTCTGCCTGGTCTTTCCCTTCCTCTCTGGGCTTCCTCTTTCAGGCTCAGCTGCTCTTCTCTCTTTCCAAATTCAGCTGCAAGCTATCAGGCATATAGCAAGCCTGTCCTCAAACTGCTCCATGGGCACAGTCTCTTGGAGGCTTCATGCATAAGCAATTTTCTCTTTCTCTCACAATGCAGAATCAAATATGCCAGCTTCCTTTTTTATGTGTGTCTGTCCTTATGAGTCCATTTATATCAGAACCAGCAAGGGGGCAGAGACTCAATCTGCCATGCTTCATGATGTAGTTCAATCAAAAGGCCTAAAGCAATCTCATCAAGTAATTTAATCAAAGGCCCCTCAACTGAATTCAATGCAATCAAAGGGTATCATACCCAGAGGAAAAGATTAGTTTACAAACATAATCTTTCTGAGATTCATAAAATAATCTCAAACTGCCACTATATATATCTAAGTACTTTGTGGCAACACAAGGCACAATATAAATAATTTACTTCATGGTATGGTAATTATTTGGGTTGAAATATTCAATAGAAATTTCAGATTAGTATCAGAATTTTTTTTTTGTAATTTGCCAACAGGGTATATAGGAAATTAAAATCATTAGATCACAAAATATTAAAACTGGAAGCTGCTGCATTTTACAATTGAGAGAATGAGCTTCAGATTAATTAAATGCCTTCACCCAGATCACAGAGCTTGGATTAGTGGCAGATCTAAAATTTAAACTAGTATTCTTTGGTTCTCAGACTCTATACTACAAATAATAATGCAACTTACATTTGTATAATGCTTTAGAATATACAAAGAGCTTCCATGTGCATTTTCTTTTATCCTCAAAACCATCTTTGAGGTAAGGCAGATAATATCACCATCTTATAGATGAGAAAACATGGGTTCTGTGAGATGTTTCAAAAATTAAGTAAAATCCTAAAGTCATATAACTAGTAAAGTCTTAGAGCTGGGACCAAGATTCAAGTCTTTTTACTCTAAACTACATCCTAATTTAATGCATAAGAATCTAAATCAGCAAGTTGATCACAAAAACTATTTTTAAAAATTTTACTTTTAACTTCTCCTTTTTGCAAAATAACTCCCTAAAGATAAGGTGACAGACTTTGAGGAAGTTGAGTTGAAAACTTAAATATTCCCTGAGTCAGTTGTCCATAGTTTTGAAAGAAATTTGAACCTTGATTCATCAATCATTTTAACTATAGTGGATGATAAATTTCATATAATGGTTATAGCAGTTTGGCAGTTTGATATAGTTATGAATTCCAAAAACAGACATTGGATTATGCTTGTAAACTGGTCTGTTAATCTGGGCATGATTACCTTATGATTAGGGCATTGACTGGGCTATGTCAGTAAGGTGTTGAGCCCCACTCCTTGGTGGGTGGGGTCTCAAAGATAAAAAGGCATGGCAAAGGACAGAGTTGGAGTAGTTCTGAGTTAGAGTTTTGATGCTGGGTTCTGATGCTGAGATTTAATGCTGGAGCCCTGGGAAGTGAACACACGGAGGAGCTTGGTTGTGAGGAAAGAGAGAAGGCCCTGGGAAGAGAAATGAGCCATTCGCCTGACAGTTCACAGCTGGCCTTGTGGAGAGAGACAAAGCCTAGAGAGCCTCATAGTCTACAGCTAACCTTGTGGAAAAAAACAGAGGCGCTAAGCCCGGAGAGAAACGGAGCCCCTTGAAGAGAGGAAACCAAGAAGCCTGAACCCTGGCAAATGTCAGCAGCTGTCATGCTCCAACATGTGGCAACAGACTTTGACGAAGGAAGAAACTTATGATTTATGGCTTGGTAACTGTAAACTTCTACCCCAAATAAATACCCTTTATAAAGACCAACAGATTTTTGGTATTTTGCATCAGCACACCTTTGGCCGACTAATACAATGGTGTATACCTGTTTAAACAAAATAGGAAGAAGAAACTTGAGATGACAGTGATAAAAGCCTTAGTCATCTATTTCAAACCATGGAGGCTGGTTCAAGTCTTGAGCAATCAGTGTATATTTGTTAGATGCCTAGTTATGTGCTTGAGTTTCTGAGGGCAAACTGTGTGATCTTGGGTAAGTTACTGAAGCGGAGCGCTTCATGCAAATAATGACTCCCAGGAGAAAATTTCAATGAAACCTATATTACAGGCCGGGGCGCACTCCCTAGAGAGAGTCGCACATAACATCCGGTGACTGCAGTTTTTATAGAACTCCTTCCCGCGTGGCCAAATCTTTTTTGCGTGTGCCAAAAGCAGGATTGGTTCAATCATTATACAT
>JAKSZT010052244.1:0-11720 GCA_026826555.1 Tolypeutes matacus | reverse complement strand
AAAGGACTTATATACAGAAAACTACACAACACTGTTAAAGGAAATCAAAGAAGACTTAAATAAATGGAAAAATATTCCCTGTTCATGGATGGGAAGACTAAACATCATCAAGATGTCTATCCTACCCAAACTAATCTACAGATTTAATGCAATCCCAATAAAAGTCAACACTATATTCTTTAAGGAACTGGAAAAACTAACCACAAAATATATTTGGAGAGGCAAGAGGCCCCGAATTACCAAAGATACATTGAAAAAGAAAAATGAAGTTGGAGGTATCACATTACCAATGGAATATTACTTAGCGGTAAGAAGGAACAAAGTGCTAATACATGGAATAACGTGGATGAATCTTGAAGACCTTATGTTGAGTGAAGCAAGTCAGGCACTGAAGGATGAACAATATATGACCTCACTGATCTGAACTGAGGAAAGTGAGCAGTCTCTGAGAACCATTGTCTGAAAGATAGGTTAACAAAGGAGAGTAAGAGAAAAGCAGGCTTTGAGTCATCTCCCATATGGACATAATCTATGGTAAAGGGATAGAATGTGGTTGCATGTTGGGGGATGGGGCAGATGAGTGGTGGTGTTCCTGGGTTTGGTGGTACAGCACTGGGGGGTGGGTGGATTAGGAAGTACTGGTTCAAATCCCCAGGGCATGTAACTGTGAATCTTGAAATTCCATGGGTTAGGAGAGGGGGGTATCATGGGCCCTGGGGGGCCGGGGAGAAGGGAACAGTCAAGATCTAATGGGTTGTTTGGTGGTCATGGGGAAGGTTTTTCATTATCTTTCAGTAATGGACACAGGACATGGTAAATATCATCAAAATTATTAAACTGTATCATCTAAATTGTAAACTATATTGTAAATCACTGACAATGTTTAGTTGCTATATTTTGCTATCTGCATAGCAGTTATAACAATGCTAACAACCAAAAAAAAAAAGGGGGGGAGTTAATATGGTGTGGGGAAGGGGGGGTGGTTTGGTATCTGGGAATCTCTGGCACTCCGTGTGTGACTTTGCTGTGACCTAAAACTTCTTTGAAAATTAAATGAAAAATTGGGAGACAATGGGGATTGAGAGGAGGAAGGTGTCATGGCACACCAGACATCCGATAACACAGTGATAAAAGGAAGGAAAAAAAGAGAAAAGAAAAGAGAAAGGAAAAAAAAATGAATATATATATATATATATTTAAAGGCATTTCCTTTGCTTTTTTGCCCATTTTTTGAATGTCCCAATCCACTAATTAAATTTTATTTTGTTTTGTTCTTTGTTTGATTATTTGTTTTTTTTCCTTCTCTTTTTTTTTTTTTCCCCTGAGTTTCCTTTTGTTTGTCTCTTGCATGTAAGCTTATCACAGTTGTTTTTTTTTTCCTAGTAAGTGTATTTGATTATTTTATGGACTAAATGTTCATGGAGGATTTGGATCACAGAAGGGTTACAATGGGTACTGCGGGGGATTATTGGGGGGGGCTGGGGGGGTTTCGTGGGGGTTGGTTCATCCAAATATACATGAAAGATATACAAAATCATTCAAAGGATCGGGGGATGGGGCATGGTCACGATGGGTGGATAATCACACAATAAATTAGGGGATCTGAATTCCTAGCCTGGAGAGCTCTGCCACAGTCTCCAAGGGAGCAGCAATAGTCCTCTGAGTGTAGGGACAGTGCCTGTCAAAATAGGATGACCCACTGATGTTTTTTTTTTTTAATTGATGACTACCCTTGTGAGTCTTTGCTCTCGTAAATGAGACTTAGCCTGCATTTGTGGGGTGCCTAAGGGTTGCCACCTGAGAGCCTCCTTGTTGCTCAAATGTGGCCTCTCTCTAAGCCAAACTCAGCATATGATTGCATTACCTTCCCCCCAACGTGGGACATGACTCCCGGGGATGAGCCTCCCTGGCAACGAGGGATTAATAACAAGTGCCAACTGGCAACACAACTGGAAAAAAGACCTTAAATAAAAGGGGGAAATGGTAAAGACAAATGAGTTCAAGTGGCTAAGAGAATTCAAAGAGAGTTCTGAGGTCATCCCAGAGGTAACTCTTACACACACCTCAGTAGGAGCTCATAGAACATCTAAATGCCTATCACCCCACACAGAGGGGTTCCTGAGAGCTCCGGAGACACCCAGGTCCTATATAAGGGGCGATAGCCCCAGAGACTGATGCCTTATCAGAGGATTCTATTTTGGAGTCTGTGCTCCTGAGAGTGACAGAATTAGACTCAAATAGGTCTTCCCTGCACATGGTTCACCAGTGCCTTCTATTCAAACCTATATGTGATGCTGGAGTTCTTAGGTATACTTCCAGAGACTGGAGCCTCCTGCCTACCTATGTGCCAGGTGTGCATGAAATCTTGGTGGAGCTGCAACTCCTACCCTACAGCTCAATGGACTCATCCAAGTCACTTGGTGAGGAGACAACGATGGGCAATGGCCATCCCAGGGAATGGAGAGGGCCTGCATCGGCAGGCAGGATCATCCCACCCACCATATCCATGGGATATAAGCCCTCTCTCACTTGGAGGTGGAGTGGACATCACCATCCCAGTCCCCTCAGGATTGGGGGAAGAACTATGGACTAGAGTGGACTTGATGGTATTCTCTTGTACACATATGGTGATTCTAGCAATGCAAGGAATTATAACAATGAGGTGGAGCCAGTGGCCACTAGACACTTTTGGGGTAGGGAGGGGATGAGCAGTTGAAATACAAGGGCTTCTTTGGGAGTTAGAGGTTATCCTGAGTACCGTTGTGGCAACGGACGTAGGCCATTTTAAATCAGCACACACCACTCAGAACTGAGTGAGAGAGAGTGTGGTCTACAGTGTGAACTGTGGTCTATGGTTGGTGGCAAGGCTCCAGGATGTGTAAGTTCATTGAGGGTGGTGGGTCACACTTGTGGGAGATGTTTGTGTGTGTTGTGGTGGGAGGTGTGGGACGTGGGCAACATGGGAATCCCAGTGGGTTCCGTGTAATATTTTGGGTAATCTAAGCACCTCTTAAAATATATGTATATATATATATAAATAACATTTTTGTAAGCAAATACCCATATATGCATATATATTTATATATCATTTTGCAAATGTTTGTATGTATTGTGAGAATTTTGATTTTTACCCACAATAAAAATAAATTAAAAAAAAAAGATTAAGTTAATATTGAACAAAGTTACAGAATGGCAGATAAATAGAGCAGTTTTATGTATAAGCACTTACCAATATTTAGCTTTTAGCTGGGAAGTGTTGAAGTAGCAACTGATACTAGAGTTTTGGTTGACTGTGTTTAGGATTAATGAATTTGATATTATAGAAGCCAACTTGTGAGTATTCTGCTAATTTCCAAGGAAGGGGCCAGCCTCCTCAGGAATGAACACAACACTCCTTGAGCAGTACATTTTAAGGTTTATGCATAAGTCCCTGGGAGAGTGGCCAGCTCCCCCAGGGAGGAATACAACACCCGTTGAAATGTACTTTATCTTTTTTAATTTGTTATAAAACATTTCTGATATGCTTACTATTTTAATTTCCAATATTTTTTTCTGAAATGTGAAAAGTGTTAACTAGCAAGGCATTGGTTTGTTGATTAACAAAGTTTTCTGCATGGTGCTTTACTTTAGGTTTGAACAATACTTACCAAACTTTTTCTTTCTTTTTTTTTTTTTTAAGATTTTATTTATTTATTCATTTATCCCCCCCTTGCTGCTTGTGCTCGCTGGGTCAGCTAACCACGCCATACGGGCGGGCTTGCCTTCACCAGGAGGCCCCGGGAACTGAACCCAGGGCCTCCCATATGGTAAACGGGAGCCCTACTGATTGAGCCACAGCCGCTTCCCACCAAACTTTTTCTTAATACATGCAGTTTCAGGACTGTTCAAATTTAAAACAAGAGATTTATATATATACTTAATAAAATACCTTTATGTGTAACATACAAGTTATTAAATTATTTATATGTGCAATGTATTGTACTG
Organism: Tolypeutes matacus; assembly: GCA_026826555.1. Classification (NCBI taxonomy): domain Eukaryota; kingdom Metazoa; phylum Chordata; class Mammalia; order Cingulata; family Chlamyphoridae; genus Tolypeutes; species Tolypeutes matacus. The sequence continues at coordinate 7,736 of JAKSZT010052244.1, read as the reverse complement.
AAGTTTTGATTAGTATTTAAGTATATTATACATAACTCATAACTATAGTAGATGATACAACGACAGACATTTAATGAATAAACTTTTATTTCTTAAGCACATCTTAGTAGCATGATTAGAATGACCTCAATTTCTTTATTTTGTATAGTTTGAGGCATAGGTATAAACAAATTAGTATTTTCTATTTGGGCTGTGGGGTAATACATTAACTTGTAACTTTAATACTTGCATTGGTTTTATTGTTAACATTATAATTAGAATTGGGGCTGTTGCTTACCATGTTGAATATAAACTTGATTTATTGTTGGCTATTTTACAGGAAGGGGAATGTGGGCTGGCTTGACTTGTTTGAGAAAATATTAAAGAAAGCTTTAGCAAGTTTTAAAACAAAGTGATAGTGACATAACTGGATATTAATTTTTTGTAACAAACTAGGAATATTTGGGACCACTGCATGTTGCAGTGGTGTTATTTTATTTTACTATATTTTACTGTTATGCACTACCCCGGCAGCCTTTAATGGCTGCCTTCTTTTTGTAGTTATAACTAAAAATTATGATTAATAACATTATATTTTATTTAATATTATATTGAAACATTATATTTTCAGGAATTTTATATACTTTTAAAGTATTCATATGAACTTTTTATTCATATAACTTTGTTATAAAATTTGAAAATTTCTTTTAATTATACAACAGTTTTAAATACGTCATTCAAATTATATCACATGAACTTAACTATTTTTAGTATTTTACCTTTTTTTAGGTAAAAGACCAAGTTATTTGTAACAGTTTGAAGTAAAGTTTACTCTTCAGAATTTGACTTTGAGAAAGCAGGTTTGAACATTGAGTTCTTTTTAAAAGTGATAAGACCTGTTTCTCCATGGAAACGATAAGGTTAAAGTTTAAGAAGCTATTTTGATAAAACAGACTTTCTTTATTGCATACTGATTATTTAGGAGAAAAACTTTGTAAACTTTTACTAAAACAGACTACTGACTTGAGAAACTTTGAGAAAGAATAAAACTTCAATTTTGTATTATTATATTGTTTGACATTAAAGCTTTGAAATTTTTATAGATAGCCTCCTTAAATTTTACTTAGCTTTGACCACAAAAATTCCTTTATATTTATTTAGGTTTTGTCCCACATTTTACTTTGTTTTAATAATTAGTTATTTTATCTTAGGATAAAATTACTTTCTTTTCTTTAATAATAAAAGCACATTCTATATACTTTCCATACTTAAGTCACCACAATGATTTTGGAAACTATTTCCAAGCAAACTTCTGACAACATATAATTACCATCAACATTAAACAACCTTGTTAGAATAATGATTTAATTTGAGTATAACTATTTTTATCATTTTAAACTAATATCCATATTTATTTATTAATATAAGCGCTTATATAATTTTTGGCCATTTGAGTAGAGCTCTTACAATAATCTTCATTTATCAATGTAATATTACCATCCGGAGGTATTAAAATATACATCGACACTGAACAAACAGACAAATACAAAAAGAATTATGACACACTAACAAAAACATAAAGTTTACTAATTTTACCCATAATTTTTACTCCTTTGGTATGGCTGTTTTCAAGACCTCCATCATTTCACATCTTTGATTTTACTGTTTTTAAGATTTTTTCTGGAATCTGTATTACCTGTAATACATAAGCTTGTTTTTTGAAACACTTTTGTTCATAATTAGCAATCACTAGGACAATTTAAACAACATAAATACAGTTAAGCTCTAATTTAGCAGTTTATACAGATATTTAACATGTATATTTTGGATTACTACTCTTTGGGAGTATACTTAAGTTCAAAGTTCAGATTTCTTGGATAGGTCCTTTAATTCCTGTTCTTATTTTTGGTATTCTCAGTGAAGGAGTAATAAACTTAGTTTCGGCTGAGGGAGGATCAACAGATGTACTGCTTTTGGTAACTGCCTTAAGTTCTCTTACAGGCCAGAGTGAACTGCTGTCTTGCTGACTGGGTAGATTTGAGCGAGGCTGGGAAATGTGCTCATATTGTTTTTCTGAGGGCCTTGAGCAAGGCCCCCTTAGAAGTTTCCCTACTTATTAATGAGACTGCCATTTTTATGATATTTAGAATGGCATTCCTTGGCCCAGTGTTACCCTTTTTGGCATTTCGGACACACACGAGTTGGTATTGATTTATTATTGCCACTAAATGGAGCTCTTACACTAGTTTTGGGTTGGCAATCTTTTTTCATATGACCTGGTTTTCCACATTTAAACCAATTTAAATTATTAATCATAGGACTACGTCCCTTTAGAGCAGCTGCAAGAAGGTTCATGTTATAGGTATTAGGCCCAATGTTTTGGCATGTTTTTATATAATCTGATAAAGTACTTCCATTTGCCTTTATCAAACATAAAGCCTTTTTACACTCACTGTCAGCATTATCCAAAGCCAACATTAGAATAAGCATTTCTTTAAGATCAGATTGAGTTACGGTCTTGTTGACTACATCTGCCCGCCTTGCTACAAATTCAGCATAGGGTTCAGTATTTCCTTGAACAATTTTTGAAAATGATTGTACAGCCTGTCCAGGGATGGAGATTAGTTGCCAGGCAGCTAAGCAGCACAATCGCACTTGTACAATGGCAATATTATCATATTGAGCTTGGTGAGGAATCCTAGCCCATTGACCTGCTCCTAATATTTGTTCAGCAGTAATAGGCACTGGTGGATTTTGCTGTTGATTTTGTCGTGCTACAATATTAGCTTCATCAGCCCACCAAGTTTTAAATTGTAAAAATTCTGCTGAATTAAAACAGCTAGGTGGGCAACATGGGAATCCCAGTGGGTTTCGTGTAATATTTTGGGTAATCTAAGCACCTCTTAAAATATATGTATATATATATATATAAATAACATTTTTGTAAGCAAATACACATATATGCATATATATTTATATATCATTTTGCAAATGTTTGTATGTATTGTGAGAATTTTGATTTTTACCCATAATAAAAAAAAAAAAAAAAAAAAAAGAACAGCTTGAGCTAACAAATCCCAATCCCAGGGTATTAATCTGTTTTCTTGTGCCATTTCTTGCACCAATTCTTGAGTATAAGGAGAATTTACACCATATTGAGTGCATGCTTGTTTTAATTTTTTGATAGTTTTAAAAGGAATAGGAGCATGCTCATATTGTACACCCCCTTGGGGACTGTTAGCATCTACTGGAATTTGAGTTACTGTTACCGGAAAAGTAAAAAAATATTGCATAGCCTCTGAATTTCCTTCTCTATTTCCCTGAGCTATACTTTTCATAGTTGAAGAGGATGGTGCTGGCACAAAAACAGAAACTTTTGGAGGGTCATCAAATGTTGTAAAAAATGTATCAGTATATACCTTAGGAGGTGCAAACGATAATAAATTATCTTTTGGAGTGGATGGCTTAATGACCGCTGGAAAAGTTTCATAAACTCCCTTTTTCTTTTTTTTTCTTTTTATTAAACATGAGTTTATCTGTTTTTGCCTGTTCATTAATTTTTTCATATATATTTACATTAAAATCATTATTAGCTTGCTCTGCTATAGTTTTAGCAATAGTAGTATTCATTCTAATATCTACATTTTCATCTGACTGTACTGGTTCAAGAGCAACAGAAATAAGACTATACAAAGACCATACTTGAAGAGGAACTGTTTCCCCTTTTTGATAAGCTCGCTGCAATGATTTCATTACTAGTTTCCATTGTTTCGAATTTAACACATTCCGCCCTTGCGGCTGAAACCAATAACAATGTTTATGTACAAGAGAAAAGAGTTCTAGTAACTTGTGGGTTGTCACAGATACCCCTGTATTCTTTAACGGGGTCTTCAAAACTTCGGAATATTCCTCTAATTGAGCCGACTGATTACCCATTACCCTGACGATCAAGATTAATTGACTCACCACATAAGATTCAAGGACCATCCGACCCAGCAACAACAGCCTTACTTCCACGGCACTGATCCAGAGAAAAAGACAATGAGCAAAGACTAGTCGAGCCCCATGTTGGGCGCCATCTGTTGTAACTGATATTCAGCTTCATCTCTTGCTACTCCTTCAACGTGGAGGTAGACGGTGCCGGGAATGATCCAAAGAAAGATTGGGATAAGGGGACCTCACTCCATGTGGAATGCAGGCAAATTTATTAAGGCCAAAGCTGCTTTTTATACTACAAAGCTGATAACAAAATTAGGGAGTCCTTCACTAGTTTCTCAGCTTGGTGCATGAGAGCGCTACCTGTTTGTGAGTTCCCAGACAATCTTTCTTGGGAATTCAGACAATAACATCTGTGTGGTGAGTTCACTCTGCTCTGCCTCCTCCCACTGATAGCTGCAGCATGCAGTGTCCTTGGAGACATTTACTAATGTTTCTTTTCCAGCAAGCATGTTTTTTAGATGCTTAACCCTTTATGCTCTGACTCTCAGCATCTTCTCCAACAACTCTTTCCCTCACTTTCTAAGCATAGAATGACTTATAGATGGCTGGAATCTTCCTTGCTTTTTGTTATCTCCAGACTTTCACTACCTGGAATACACACCATGCCCCTTTAACACAAAAAAAATCCTATTTATCACTTATAACACAGCGCAGACTGTCACTTCTCCCAGGAAGCTTTATTTGACTGTCCAGTTTGTGATAGATGGTCTTTCTGTCTGCTCCTTTGGCACTCTTTATACATCTTGAGCACAGCATTTACCTTGACTTTGTAATCTATCTATCTATATGTCTTTCTCCAACAATTCTGAGGCCCTTAAAAGCAGAGATTTAGCTTACTTATCTTTGTGTTCTCAGTGCCTGGTATAAAGCCTGGCACATAATGGGTGTTCAACAAATGATTTTTAATGAATGCATACATTAATGAATGTTTTCCCTCTTCTTTCAATCTAATCTACAAATTTCTACATTCATGCTTTCCCATTCTCATGAGTCAAAAATTTCTCTTTTTTGGTTTAATGTGTCCTAAAGAATTCTGTATTAATGCTTTTCATTGGCGGAAAACTTAAGCTTATACGATTCGTTTGTGTTTGTGTATTTGTGAAGCTTTATGTTTAATATTAACTCATTAATTGGAGTTTACATTCCTTTTTAACAGCTTAAATTCTGAGTAGAGAAGAAATGTTCAGCTTCCTGATACAAAGTTATTTTCTATGTAAGGGAATATGCCTATAGCACTTATAATTGTAGAAAACAGGAGGAATTGAAATCATATATTGATGCAAAAGATATATATATATGTTTTAGTTTGCCAAAGGGGTGCCAATGCAAAGTACCAGAAATCTGTTGGCTTTTATAAAGGGTATTTATTTGGGGTAAAATCTTACAGTTCCAAGGCCGTGAAAAGCCCAACTCAAGGACCATAAGAGATGCTTTCTCACAAAATTCAGCTACCATGTGTTGAAGCAAGATGATGGGCAATCTCTGCCTGGTCTTTCCCTTCCTCTCTGGGCTTCCTCTTTCAGGCTCAGCTGCTCTTCTCTCTTTCCAAATTCAGCTGCAAGCTATCAGGCATATAGCAAGCCTGTCCTCAAACTGCTCCATGGGCACAGTCTCTTGGAGGCTTCATGCATAAGCAATTTTCTCTTTCTCTCACAATGCAGAATCAAATATGCCAGCTTCCTTTTTTATGTGTGTCTGTCCTTATGAGTCCATTTATATCAGAACCAGCAAGGGGGCAGAGACTCAATCTGCCATGCTTCATGATGTAGTTCAATCAAAAGGCCTAAAGCAATCTCATCAAGTAATTTAATCAAAGGCCCCTCAACTGAATTCAATGCAATCAAAGGGTATCATACCCAGAGGAAAAGATTAGTTTACAAACATAATCTTTCTGAGATTCATAAAATAATCTCAAACTGCCACTATATATATCTAAGTACTTTGTGGCAACACAAGGCACAATATAAATAATTTACTTCATGGTATGGTAATTATTTGGGTTGAAATATTCAATAGAAATTTCAGATTAGTATCAGAATTTTTTTTTTGTAATTTGCCAACAGGGTATATAGGAAATTAAAATCATTAGATCACAAAATATTAAAACTGGAAGCTGCTGCATTTTACAATTGAGAGAATGAGCTTCAGATTAATTAAATGCCTTCACCCAGATCACAGAGCTTGGATTAGTGGCAGATCTAAAATTTAAACTAGTATTCTTTGGTTCTCAGACTCTATACTACAAATAATAATGCAACTTACATTTGTATAATGCTTTAGAATATACAAAGAGCTTCCATGTGCATTTTCTTTTATCCTCAAAACCATCTTTGAGGTAAGGCAGATAATATCACCATCTTATAGATGAGAAAACATGGGTTCTGTGAGATGTTTCAAAAATTAAGTAAAATCCTAAAGTCATATAACTAGTAAAGTCTTAGAGCTGGGACCAAGATTCAAGTCTTTTTACTCTAAACTACATCCTAATTTAATGCATAAGAATCTAAATCAGCAAGTTGATCACAAAAACTATTTTTAAAAATTTTACTTTTAACTTCTCCTTTTTGCAAAATAACTCCCTAAAGATAAGGTGACAGACTTTGAGGAAGTTGAGTTGAAAACTTAAATATTCCCTGAGTCAGTTGTCCATAGTTTTGAAAGAAATTTGAACCTTGATTCATCAATCATTTTAACTATAGTGGATGATAAATTTCATATAATGGTTATAGCAGTTTGGCAGTTTGATATAGTTATGAATTCCAAAAACAGACATTGGATTATGCTTGTAAACTGGTCTGTTAATCTGGGCATGATTACCTTATGATTAGGGCATTGACTGGGCTATGTCAGTAAGGTGTTGAGCCCCACTCCTTGGTGGGTGGGGTCTCAAAGATAAAAAGGCATGGCAAAGGACAGAGTTGGAGTAGTTCTGAGTTAGAGTTTTGATGCTGGGTTCTGATGCTGAGATTTAATGCTGGAGCCCTGGGAAGTGAACACACGGAGGAGCTTGGTTGTGAGGAAAGAGAGAAGGCCCTGGGAAGAGAAATGAGCCATTCGCCTGACAGTTCACAGCTGGCCTTGTGGAGAGAGGCAAAGCCTAGAGAGCCTCATAGTCTACAGCTAACCTTGTGGAAAAAAACAGAGGCGCTAAGCCCGGAGAGAAACGGAGCCCCTTGAAGAGAGGAAACCAAGAAGCCTGAACCCTGGCAAATGTCAGCAGCTGTCATGCTCCAACATGTGGCAACAGACTTTGACGAAGGAAGAAACTTATGATTTATGGCTTGGTAACTGTAAACTTCTACCCCAAATAAATACCCTTTATAAAGACCAACAGATTTTTGGTATTTTGCATCAGCACACCTTTGGCCGACTAATACAATGGTGTATACCTGTTTAAACAAAATAGGAAGAAGAAACTTGAGATGACAGTGATAAAAGCCTTAGTCATCTATTTCAAACCATGGAGGCTGGTTCAAGTCTTGAGCAATCAGTGTATATTTGTTAGATGCCTAGTTATGTGCTTGAGTTTCTGAGGGCAAACTGTGTGATCTTGGGTAAGTTACTGAAGCGGAGCGCTTCATGCAAATAATGACTCCCAGGAGAAAATTTCAATGAAACCTATATTACAGGCCGGGGCGCACTCCCTAGAGAGAGTCGCACATAACATCCGGTGACTGCAGTTTTTATAGAACTCCTTCCCGCGTGGCCAATTCTTTTTTGCGTGTGCCAAAAGCAGGATTGGTTCAATCATTATACAT
>JAKSZT010052243.1:0-18595 GCA_026826555.1 Tolypeutes matacus | reverse complement strand
CCAAATGTAGTATGGAGTTCAGTGGGTAAGTCCAGGATAGAAATAAATTTAGAGATCATGAAGGAGTTGAGTATAGATACAGAAGAGAACTGAAAGTGTTTAGTGATCAGAGAAATGAGAAGAAAACAGCAAAGAGAGAGAAAGGGAGAGCAGCAAGGTAGGAGGAAAACCAGGAGAGTGTGGTGTTTTGGAAAGTCAAATGTTTTAGTTTCCCATTTGATAAAATAAATACCATAGGATGGGTAGGCTTAAACAATGGGAATTTATTAGCTCACAGTTTGGAGGCTAGAAGAAGTACAAATTTGAGGCGTCAGCAAGGCGATGCTTTCTCCCTGAAGACAGTGGCATTCTGGGGTTGGCTGCCCACGATGCTTGAGGATCCTTGGCTTTTCTGTCCCATGGTGATATCTTCTCTTTCTCTTCTGGGTTGTGTTGACCTCTTATTTCTTGCTTTTCTTGTGGTTTCTCTCTTGTGTCCAATTTCCTTTGCTTATAAGGAAGCCATACAGGATTAAGGCTCACCTTCATTCATTTTGGGCACACCTTAACTAATAACGTCTTCAAAGATTTATTTACAAATGGGTTGGCACCCACAGGACCAGAGTTTAGGACCTGAACATGACCTCTGTAGTGTACATGACTCAATCTCCAACACCAAATGAAGAAATATTTTTGAGGAGAAGGGAGTGACAACTGCATCAAATGCTACTAATAGTTCAAGTAAGATGGGGAATGGGAATCGGCTGACAGATGTAGTAACACCACGGTCACTTTTGTCCTTCACAAGAGCAGATTCAGTAAAAGCCCAATAGGAATGGGTTCTAGAGAGAATGGATGACAGGAATTGGAGACAATACATATAGAAAACTTGTTTGAGAAGTTTGACTGGAAAAGGGGTAGAGAAATGGGGCAATAGCTGAGATGACATCCCTTTATTAGAGATGTTGTGGGTTTCAGAACCTTCATGCATGAAATAGAGGATTCCCATACACCACTCCACCACAACACCTTGCATTGGTATGAAACATTTGATACAATTGATAGCACATTTTTATAATTGTACTATTAAAGTCCATGATTTCAATTTAGTGTTAACTGTTTTTTGTTTTGTTTTGTTTTGTTTTTCTATTTTTAAATTCAAACTTTATTTCAAATTCAAAAAATAAAATAGACAAAAGGCTGCCTAACAAGTTATGGAAGAATTACTCAAAAGAAGTTCTCATGAGGAACTTTAAATTGAATTGGGGAAACTTGGTTCGACTACAGAGCAGAACTAGAAAAGAATTACTGGGGAATACTCAATCTGGTGAATAGTCTTGATTCAGACTGAAAAAATCTGTTTATTGAACAAAAATTGTATAAATGCCCACTTTGTGCCTTGAACTGTAATTACAGAAGAAACAATAATGAAATGCTATTATAGAGATCAATGGGAGGTGGAATAAGGTAAGGTTTCTTGGAGAAAGGAGGTGAACTGTTATCTTGTAGGATACTTAGAATAGGTAAAGCAGGTGGGGGAAAACATTCTAGATCAGGGACACAACTGTTTGGGTAGTGTAGTTTTATGTATCATTTTCTTTAATTTTTATTCTGGTATCAAATATACAATCTAACATTTCCCATTTTATACTTTCAATTCTGTTACTGCCTTCACAATGTTGTGTTAAAATTACCACTATCCATTACCAAAATATTTCTCTCATTCAAAATAGAAATTCTGTACATTTTAAGCTTTAACTTCGCATTCCCTATCCCCACTACATTCTCCCATAACATATATTTTAGATTCTGACTATGAGTTTGTTTATTCTAACAGTTTCAAATCAGTGAGCTCAAACAATATTTGAGCTTTGGTGTCTGGCTTATTTCACTTAACGTTATGTCTTCAAGGTTCATCTATGTTGTTGTATGTATCAGGACTTCATTCTTTTTTTTTTTTTTTTTTTTTTTTTTTACCATTGGGTTTTGGTTTTTTTTTTTTTAATGCTTGATTCTTTCCCTTTATTTTCCAGTTTTCAAAGCATTCTTCCAAAGGTAAACAATGATTTTTAAAAAACGATTTGTTGAAGTATATCATTCATACATGAACATACATAAACTATATGTGTTCAGTAAACATCGTGATCTTACAAAACAAACATGCATGGTTGAATAATATTCCATTGTATATACATATACCACATTTTATTTATCCATTCATGGGTTGACGGACACTTCGGTCGCTACCATCTTTTGGCAATTATGCTAAAAGACTGCTATGAACATCGGTTTGCAAATATCTGTTCGAGATCCTGCTTTCAATTCTTTTGGATATATACCTAGTAGTGGGATTGCCAGGTTATATGGTAGTTCTATACTTAGCTTTATGAGGAACTGCCATACTATCTTCCACAATGGTTGCGCCATTTTACATTGCCACCAGAAATGAATGAGTGTTGCTATTTCTCTGCATCCTTTCCAACACTTGTTATTTTACTTTTTTTTTTTAATAGCAGTCATTTTAATTGGTATGAAATGGAATCTCATGGTGGTATTGATTTTCATTTCCCTAATGGCTAAAGATTTTGAACATCTTTTCATGTGCTTTCTGGCCATACATATCTATTCTTTGGAGAGGTGTCTGTTAAAGGCTTTGCCAATTTTTCAATTGAGTTGTTCATTTTTTTGTTAAGTTGAGGCATATCTTTATATATACTGCATATTAATCCTTTATCATATATGTGGTTTCCAAATATTTTCTCCCATTGTGTAGGCTGTCCTTAGTTTCCTGATAAAGGCCTTTGAGGACCAAAACTTTTTAATTTTGATGAGGTTTCATTTATCTATTGTTTCTTTTATTGCTTGTGCTTTGAGTATAAAATCTAAGAAACCATTGCCTAATATAAGGTCCTGAAGATGCTTCCCTATGTTTTCTTCTAGGAATTTAGTAGTTCTAGCTCTTATATATTGGTCTTTGATCCATATTGAGTTGATATTTGTAGATACTGTGAGGTATAGGTCCTCCTTGTTTATTTTGCAAATGGAGATCCAGTTTTACCAGCACCATTTGTGGGAGAGATTATTCTTTTGCAATTGAGTTGTCTTTGCTACTTTGTCAAAAATCAGTTGGCCATAAATGTTAGGGGTGATTTCAGAGCTCTCAATAACATTTCATTGGTCTATATGTCTGACCTTGTGCCAATACCATACTTCTTTTGAATACTGTGGCTTTGTAATAAGTTATAAATTGGGAAGTGTGAGTCTTCCAACTTTATTCTTCATTTTCAAGGTGGCTTTAGCTTTTGGGGGCCCCTTAAACTTACATATAACTTTCATGATTGGCTTTTCCATATCTGCAAAGAAGGTTGTTGGAATGTTGATTGGGATAGTATTGAATCTATAAGTTACTTTGAGTAAGACCCACATCTTAATGATATTTAGTCTTTCAATCCACGAACATGGACTATCCTTCCATTTATTAGGTTTTCTTTATTGTTTTTATAGTTTTCTGTGTACAAGCCCTTTACATCATTGCTTAGATTTATTCCTAGAATTTGATTCTTTTAGTTGCTAATGTGAATGGATTTTTTTAAAAAAATTTCTTCTTCCAGTTGTTCCTTCCTTGTGTATAGAAACTCTACTGATTTGAGGGTGTTGATCTTGTACCCAGCCACTTTGCTGAATTCATTTATTACCTCTTGGAGTTTTATAGTGGATTTTTCAGGGTTTTCTGGTTATAGGATCATTTCATCTGCAAATAAGGAAAGTTTTATTTCTTCCTTTCCAATTTGGATGCCTGTTCTTTTTCTTACCAATTTTCCCTGGTAAGAAATTCCAGTACAATTTTCAATGACAGTGGTAACAGTTGGTATCCTTGTCTTATTCCTGAACCTAGAGGGAAAGCAGTCTTTCATGATTTTTTTAATGTGGCAAATTAACGTTAAGTATAAAATTATTCTTAAAATTATTTAAAACATTATCCAACTCTTCAAATAAATTTGGATGCTATTTAGTTACATTTAACTTTATTTTTAAAGTTTTTGATTACAGAAAAGTTACATAAAAAATATAGGGGATTCCCATGTACCCCACCCCCCTCACATATTCCCTTATTAATAACATCTTATATGAGCATGGTGCATGTATTATAATTGATGAACAAATATTGAAGCATTGCTAGTAACCATGTCTATAGTTTACCCTATGTTTTACACTTTGCGATGTACAATTTTTAAAGTTTTGACAAAATTTATAATGGCCTCTATCCATCATTGCAAAATCATGCAGAACAATTCCAATGCATGCAAAATTTGTTGATGATGATGCCTGCCCTGCTTCAGAATGAAAGGAGCTTAGATCATATGGGGCAGATGGAAGGAACTGCTTTGTTTGCAGTTGTAGATATTCTTTGCTTTTTGCGATGGGGGTTGTCTATCATCCTCATATTGTTAGCTGTCCTGGGGTAGTCTGATGAACTGAATGAAAAGTAGGTGTTTTCCGCAACTCTGCTGAGATTCAGGACTCAACCGGCATAAGAATACACATAAGATTTAAGGCTCTGGAGATATATTTAACAGGAACAGTGTTATTTATAGGTTTAAATAAATGGGGTAGAAGAATTATGTGTAGGAAATTATAAATGAACCTAACTTTGTTACACTAGGGATGTAGGTTACCATATATTCCAAGGTAAGGTCCACCGATGAGGTGTTGATTTTATGGGGTTCTGTACCTTGATGATACTGTCCAGATGTCTCTAGAGTACTCGGGATTACACCTGCTTGAGACGTTGTTTACTGTGGCAGTTAGTGAGATCCACCTGAAGCATGCATAAGCATAACTTCTGGAATGACCTCCTGACACATTTTGAAATCTCTAAGCCATAAAAAAAAAAAAAAAAAAACACTTTTCTGTATTTACTTTTCCCCCTTTTGGTCAAGGTCTTTTTCCATATTCATCATAGATTGGTGCTTGGTAATAATCCCTCGATGCCAGGGAGGCTCATCCTCGCCAACCATGTCCCATGTTGGGGGAAAGGTATTGAGAAAATTTGCTAACTTTAACTTAGAGAGAGGCCACATTTGAGTTTCAAAAGATAACTAGTAGGCAATAAAGCAATAGATATTATTAGGATGAGTTTCAATTTTACAAGAATAAGGTTCAAAAGTTCAAGCATTAATATCGAGAGCTTGGCCTATTGGTCTGTTTTTTTTCATTAGGCAATACCAATGTACTTTAGAGATTCTTGCCACTCTATTAGAGAATGTAGCAGGACTCCCCAGGATGGGAATTTAATATTTTGTTGGTTATTGTGTTGATCTCTACCTGCTGAGATAATACTCTATGATCACATGAACACATTCATATTCCATAGAGTTATGCCCCAGGTGCACCCTTTCCTCCCACCAGCGACATCCTGCACCAGTAACCTTCCCCTGCCATAGTTGCCAAAAGAACACTCCCAAAATTGTATTCTTAACCATAATCCTCTCTCTCCACAAAGTTCTCCTGTTCCTTCCTCCAGCCCCCACCCCCAGCTTTATGGATAGTACAACCCAACCCCCAGCCCTCTCACACTCACATTCCAGCATCGTTGACCCCATTCACATCACTGCACCACCATCACCCCCATCCACTGCCAAACCTCCCCCATCCGCCTTATCATAGATTCTACCCAGATTGAGCATCAGCTCACCGCTCCCCACTCCTTTTCTATCTCCTGGTAACCTATCTCCCAGACTCTACCTCTGTGAGTCTGCTCACTATCCTTAGTTCATATCAGTGAGATCATTCAATATTTGTCCTTTAGTGGCTGGCTTACTTCACTCAACGTAAGGTTTTCAAGATTCATCCATGTTGTTACGTGTGTCAAAACTTCATTCCTTCTTACCACATTTTGTTTATTCATTCCTCCATTGATGGTCACTTGGGTTGCTTCCAGCTTTTGGCAATTGTGAATAATGCCACGATGACTGGTATACATATATCTGTCTGCATTCCTGCTTTCAATTATTCTGTGTATATTCCTAGTAGTGAGATTGCTGGATCACATTGCAATTCTATACTTAGCTTCCTAAGGAACCGCCAAATTATCCTCCACAGAAGCTACACCATTTTACTTTCCCACCAGCACTGCATCAGTGTTCCTATTCTCCACATCTTCTCCAGCACTTGTTTTCTGATTTTTAAAATAGCAGCCAGTTTAATAGGTGTAAGATGATATCTCATTGTAGTTTTGATTTGCATTTTAATAGCTAGTGATGTTGAACATCTTTTCATGTGCTTTTTAGCCATTTATCTTTCCTCTTTGGAGTAGTGTCTATTCCAATCTCTCGTCCATTTTATTAAATTATTTTTTTATTTTTTAAAAGATACTTAAATTACATAAATGTTACACAAAAATTGTAGGGATTCCCATGTGCCCCATCTCCCACTCCTCCCACAACCTCCCATATAAACATCCTTCATTAGAACGGCACATCACCTGCAATAGATATACACATCTTGGGGCTTTGCCACTATGCATGGACCTTAGTTCACATTGTAGACGACACTCTCTCCCACACAGTTCTGCATGTTATATGATGATATAAAATAGCCTATATCTGTCATTGCAATGTCACTCAGGATAATTCCCAGGTCCCAAAAAAGCACCTGTATTACAACTGCTTTTCCCTCTCCCTGCCCCCAAAGTGTCCGGTGGCCACTGGCTCCGCATTAATGTTGTAATTACTTCCATTGCGTGAATTACAATATGTCTATAACAGAATACCAGTAAGTCCACTCTAGTCCATAGCTCTTCCCCCAACCCTGAGGAGTCTGAGATGGTGATGTCCACTCCACCTCCAAGTGAGAGGGGGCTTATATCTCATGGATAAGATGGATGGGATTATCCTGCCTGTCGCTGCAGACACTCTCCATTCCCTGGGATGGCCGTTGTCCATCATCATCTCCCCACCAGGTGTCCAGGGTGAGTCCATTGAGCTATAGAGTAGGAGTTGCAGCTCCGCCGAGATTCTGGGCTCAGCTGGCACATGGACAGTCCAAAAACTCCGGTCTCTGGAAGTACACCTACAAACTCTGGCACCACATATAAGTTTGAATCGAAAGGACAGATGGACCATGTGCAGGGAAGACATATTTGGGTCCAACTCTGTCACTCTTAGGAGCAAGGATTCCAAAGTAGGGCTCACTGATAAGGCACGAGACTCTGGGGCTATCCACCCTGATATAGGACCTGGGTGTCTCCAGAGCCCTGAGGAGCCCCTCTGTTTGTGGTGATATCCACATTGGAAGCCTATGAGGTCCTATTGAGATGTGCATAAGCGTTACCTCTGAGATGTCCTCCCGATGTACTTTGAAGTCTCTTAGCCGTATGAACTCATTTGTCTTTACCTTTTCCCCCTTTTATTTGAGGTCTTTTTCCAGTCGTATTGCCCATTGGCACTTGTTAGTAATCCCTTGTTGCCAGGGAGGCTCATCCCTGGGAGTCATATCCCACACTGGGAGAAAGGTAATATACTGAGTTTGGCTTAGAGAGATCTTGCCCATTTTTTAAAGGGGTTGTTTGGCTTTATATTTTTGAGACATGAGATTTCTTTATAGATGCTGGGTATTAGGCCCTTATCAGATAGGTGCTTCCCAAATATTTTCTCCCATTGAGTAGCTGCCTTTTCACTTTCTTGACAAAAACCTTTGTTGCACAAAAGTTTTTAATTTTAAAGAGGTCTCATTTATCTTTTTTTTCTTTCACTGCTTGTGCCTGAGGTGTAAAGTTTATGAAAGCATTTCATAGATGCTTCCTTACATTATCTTCTAGGAGCTTTATGGTCTTAGGACTATTTTCCACCTTGAATTAGTTTTTTATAGGGAGTGAGATGTGATCCTTTTCCTTTCTTTTGAATATGGATATCCAGTTTGATTTTTTTAAAGAGGCTATTCTGTCCCAGTTGAGTGGGCTTGGTGGCCTTGTCGAATATCAGTTGGGTTAATATGTGTGGCTCTATATCTGAAGTGCCAGTTAGGTTCCAATGGTCAGTATGTCTGTACCTTTGCCAGTACCATATTGTATTAACCATTGTAGTTTTGTAGTATGGTTTAAAGTCAGGTAGCATGATTCCTCCAATTTTCTTTTTCCTTTTTAAGATGTATTTGACAATTCAGGGCCCCTTGGCCTTCCAAATAAATTTGATAATTGGCTTTTCCAGTTCAGTAAAAAATGCTGTTGGAACTTTTATTGGGATTGCATTAAATCTGTAAATCAGTTTGGGTGGGTTGACATCTTAACCGTATTTAGTCTTCCAGTCCATGAATATGGAATATTCTTCCATTTATTTAGGTCTTCTTTGATTTCCATTAGCAATGTTGTGTTAGATTCTGTGTATAAGGCCTTTCCATCCTTAGTTAAGCTTATTCATAAATATTTGATTGTATTAGTTGTTATTGTAAATGGAAAATATTTTCTTGATATTTTCATCAGATTGCTCATTATTAGTGTACATAAACTTTACTGATTTTTGAGTGTTGATCTTATATCCTGCCACTTTACTGAACTTGTTTATCACCTCTAGAAGCTTTGTTATAGATTTTTCAGGACTTTCTACATGTAGGATCATGTTATCTGTAAATAGTAAACGTTTCACTTCCTTTCCAATTTGGATGCCTTTTATTTCTTTTTCTTGCCTAAGTGCTTGAGCAAGTACTTCTAATACAATGTTAAATAAGAGTGGTGACAGTGGACATCCTTGTCTTGTTATAGATCTTAGAGGGAAAGCCTTTTGCCTCTCACCATTGAACATGATGTTAGCCGTAGGTTTTTCATACATGCCTTATATCCTGTTGACGAAGTTTCCTTCTAATCATATCTTTTGAAGTGTTTTTATGAAAAATGATGCTGTATTTTGTCAAATGCCTTTTCTGCATCAATAGAGATGATCATGTGATTTTCCCCTTCGATCCATTAATGTGGTGTGTTACATTGATTGATTTTTTTTAACAAATAAAGAAGAAAAACAGGAGAAGAAGGAATGAAAATAAGGAAGAGGAGAAGAAACAATCAAAATAAACAAAACAAAATAAAAGGAAACACAAATCTGGGTCTCGCTCTCAGACCACCAGGTTTGGCTTGGCTCCAACTCTCAGATTGCCTGTTTTGGCCAATTGATCACCCAATAAATAAATAAATAAATAAATAAATAAATAAATAAATAAATATTAAAAAATAAACAGGCCTTCCTCTCAGGCCACAAGCAATTCCTAGTCTACTCTTCTCCAACTGTTTGTACCTGCCCATCAATGCCAGCTTCTCAGTCAGTACCAGGATAAAGAGAAAAACAGGAAATAGGAAAAAAAGAGGGGGAAAAAGCCCTCCAGCTAAGTTCATTCAGCTCTCCCCTATCCTAAGCAGGCTGGGCACAGGCCTTCCTGTGGGATCACTCCTCAGGACATCCAGTCTCCCACAGAGCTGGCTGCATGGCTCCCCCTCCCCCAGTACCAGGAGCATGGCTCCTTTTCCCCCTGGACCCATTGGTATGCTCCCTTCTCCTCTGGGGCTAGCTGGTGGGCTCCCTTATTCTCCAGGACAACTGGGCAGCTCCCCTTTTCCCCTTGTCCACTTGGCACCCCTCAATCTCCAGCTGCTCTTTCCTACTGCCCCTTTGACACCCCAGCTTCCCTTATGCCCAGAGAGCCTGCTTACCTCCCCTCGGTTTGTAGTTAAAAGTACAGCCTGCCAGTCCTTAGTCCACCATCTTGGATCCCCTCTTTCATGATTAAGTAGGGCTGTGGGCTTTTTATATATGCCCTTTATCATGTTGAGAAAGTTTCCTTCTATTCTTAGGGTTCTTAGTGTTTGTTTTTTTAATCAAGAAAGGGCACTGTATTTGTTTTTTTAATCAAGAAAGGGTACTGTATACAGTACTGCAGTGATTGAGATGATCATGTGATTTTGTCTTTTCATTCTTTTATTATGGTGTATTACATTAATTTTCTTATGTCGAACTCCTTTTGCATACCAGGGATAAACCCCACTAGATAATGCTGCACAATTATTTTAATATGCTGTTGGGTTCGGTTTTTTATTATTTTGTCAAGAATTTTTGTATCTCCATTCATAAGACAGATTGGTCTGTAGTTTTCTTTTCTTGTGGTATCCTTATCTGGCTTTGGTTATGAAGATGATGTTGGTCTCAAAGAAAGAGTTAAGGATTGTTCCCTCCTCTTTAATTTTTCGGAAGAATTTGAGCAGAATTGTAGTTAAGTCTTCTTAAAATGTTTGATAGAAATCATCTGTGAAACCATCTGTTCCTGGGCTTTTCTCTTTGAGAGATTTTTGATTACTGATTCAATTTCTCTACTAGAAACAGGGTTTTTTGAGGTCTTCTGTTTCTCTTTGAGTCAATGCAGGTGGTTTATGTATTTCTAAGAATTTGTCCATTTCATCTAGGTTATCTAATTTATTTGCATACACTTCTTCATAGTACCCACTTATAGTCCTTTTTATTTCAGTGGTGTCATTAGTAATACCCCCCTTTCCATTTCTGATTTTTGTTATTTGTACCCTCTCCTTTTTTCTTTGCCAGTCTAAGTAAAGGTTTTTCGATTTTGTTGAACATTTCAAAGAACCAACTTTAAGTTTTGTCGATTCTGTTTATTGTGTTTTTTGTTTTCTTCTTCATTTATATACACTCTAATAACTATTTTCTTCCTTCTGCTAACATTGGGTTTAGTTTGCTCTTCTTTTTCTAGTTCTTCTGGTTTTGAGGTTAGATCTCCTATTTTTTTTATGTAAGAAGTTAGAATTTAGGCCTGCATTGCATCCCATAAGTTTGGTTATGTTATATTGTCATTTTCATTCACCTCAAGTTATTTCCTAATTTTGCTTCTGATTTCTTTCTTAACTCATTGGTTGTTTAAGAGTGTGTTGTTTAATTTCCACATTCCGTTGTATTTGGAGAATATAATTTGTATGGTTTCAATATTTTTTAATTTATTGAGACTTGTTTTGTGACCCAACATATTGTCTATCCTGAGAATGATCCAAGTGCACTTTAGAAGAATGTGTATTCTGTTTTTGTTGGGTGAAGTGTTCTATATATGTTTGTTAGGTCTAGTTGGTTTGGTGTATCATTCAAATCTTGAACTTCCTTATTGATCATCTGACTAGATGTTCTATCCATTATTGAGAGTGGTGTGTTAAAGTGTCCTAATATTAATGTAGAACCATCAAATTCTCCCTTAAAATGTCAGTATTTGATTCATATATTTTAGTGCTTTGCTGTTAAGTGCGTATGTAATTATAAGTTTACAACTTCCTGTTAAATTGTCCCCTTTATCAATATGTAATGACTATCTTTGACCCTCATAACTGTTTTTTACTTAAAGTCTATTTTACCCAATATTAGTATAGCCACTCCAGCTTTCTTTTAGTTATGACTTGCATGAAATAATTTTTTCATCCTTTCACCATCAACCTATTTGTATCTTTGATTTTAAAATAAGTCTCTTGAAGACAGCATATAGTTGGGTCATGATTTTTTATCCATTCTGCCAATCTCTGCCTTTTGACTGGAGAGTTTAATCAATTTACATTTAAAATCACTATTGATAATACAGCTCTTTCTTTTGCCATTTTGCTATTTTGCCTTTATAAGTCTTATACTTGTTTTGTCCCTCATTTACATTAAAGCCTATTTTATATGTATTTGCTGTCTTGTGTTGTTCTATATTCAATGCCTTCTCATTTCTACCTGGATATAGTTTTCATCTGTTTTCCTTGTGGTTACCATAGGGTTAAAATTTACCATCCTAAATATATAATAGTAATATTTAGTTTGATACCAACTTAACTTCAATAACATGCACATATACCTTTCCTATATCTCTATGCCCCCCATTTTTTGTACTTGTTACCACTTATATCTTTGAACATTGTATGTTCAAACTCCTAGATCTATCATTACTTTTTATGCATTTGCATTTTAACACTTATGTTAAAAGAAGTGGAGTTACGTACCAAACAATACACTACAATAATATTGGCATTTATAATTACCCAAATGGTTACCTTTACCATGGGTATTTATTTCTTTATGCTGCTGTTTTGTACTGTCTAGTGTTCTTTCATTTCAGTCTGAAGAACTCCGTTTAACATTGCTTGTAGTTCAGGATGAATGGTGATATACTCCCACAGCTTTTGTTTATTTGAGGATATCTTAATCTCTCCCTCATTTTTAAAAGAGAGTCTCAGTGGATATAACATTCTTGGCTGGCAGTTGTTTTCCTTCAGCACTTTAAGTATTTCAACCCTGTGTTCTTGCTTCCACGGTTTCTGATGATAAATTGGCACTCAATCTTTTTAGGACTTACTTGAATGTGAGTCCTAAAAAGCAAGTCCTAAGATTTGCTTTTTGTCTTGAAGCTTTCAGAACTCTTTCCTTGTCTTTTGCATTTGATAGTATAATCAATATATGATAGGGTATATTTTTCTTCATGTATAACTTGTTTGGTGTTCTCAGAGTTTCTTGTATGTGCATTTTCACATCTTTTGCTAAGTTTGGAAATTTTTGTCATTATTTCTTTGACTATTCCTTCTGTCCCTTTCTCTCTTTCTTCTTCTTCTGGGACTCCCATTATATGTATATTAGTGCGCTTGATGGTGTCTCATAGCTGTCTTAGACTATCTTTGCTTTTAATATTTCTTTTTTCTTCCTGCTTCTCAGCCTGACTCATTTCAAGTTTCTTGTCTTCAAGCTCACTGAATCCTTCTTTTGCCAGCTCCATCCTGTTCTTGAAACCTTCCTGGTCTTTTCAGTTCAGTTATTGTGGTCTTAAACTCCACTAGTTCTTTTCGGTTCCTTTAAAAAATTTCTGTCACTTTACTTAGACCTTCATACTGTTCATTCATTGTTTAGCTGATATACTTTAGTTCATTCTCTGTACTTTCCATAATCTCCTTAAGCATTTTTAAGATCATTTTTTTCTGCCTTTGCTCCGCTGCTGACTGATTTTTTAAATACAATTTTATTGAAGCATATCATCCATACATGAACATATATAAACAATAAATGTGAAATAAAATTTGTGAATTTATAAAACAAGCATGCATATCATTATACAAGACTCCCATACATCTGCCCAACTCCTTACATTGTTGTGAAACATTTGTTACAAACTATGAAAGAACATTGTCAAAATATTACTACTAACTATAACCCATATCTTATATTTGGTGTATTTTCCCACAACCCACCTAATTATTAACACCGTATATTAATATTATATATTTATTATTCAGGAGAAAACATTCTCATGTTTGTCTTGTGAACCACAGTGCATCATCTACCACTAGACCCCCAATGTTATACGGTCCCATGCTGTGTACACTCCATCCAAAATGTACACTCAGTAGCTCTCATTTTCATCTGAGAGTTGTGCTTTCATCATCTCAGTCAACTTTAGAACGTTTTCATTACTCCAAAAGAAAAAATCCCATACTCCGTCATATCCTACTATTGTTGTCCCTTACTATTGAGAAAATATGTTCTTGCCATTGCTGCCAACTATTGCATTTTTACTGTTAACTATCAGCCTTAAGTTACATTGGTTATAATTTTCCTGTGTATCATGATATTCTTCACACATAGCAAAAGAAGAGCATTCTTATGTTTATACTATTAACCACAATCTTCATCCACCACCAAAACCACTGTTATATATTCCCTAGATTATTCCCTAGTAGCCTTCCAATTAATATTTACTTTCACAGACTACTCCTTTCAGCCACAATCACATTTATAAATCAGCAGTGTTAGTTATACTCATTATAATACGTTACTCTCAGTTCCATTCATTTTCACACTTTTACAATTAACATTATTGATAATGCTACATACATTAAGCATCATCTCCCATTCTCATCCCACCTTTAATTTCCTAGTAACCTATTCTCTAGAGTTTACCTCCATGAGTTTACTCATCGTATTTAGTTCATATTAGTGAGAACATATGTATTAGTGAGCCAAAGGGGTGCTGATGCAAAGTACCAGAAATTGGTTGGCTATTATAAAGGATATTTATTTAGGGTAAAAGTTTATGGTTACAAGGCCCTAAAGAGTCCAACTCAAGGTTGCTCTCTCACCAAAGTCAGTTGCCACATTTTGAAGCAAGATGGTTGCTGATCAATGTCTGGTCGCCCCTCTCTCTCCAGACTTCCAGTCCTCTCAGCATAGGGCTTGTGTCTTTCCAGGCTTTTTATATCAGCTGCTAACTATCAAGCAAATGGCTCATCTCTCTCTGGGGCCCCAGGATCAGAAATGACGGAGCTCTCTCTCTTCCTTGTGTCTTCTTAAGTGAGTGCCCATTTATATCAGCACACCAAGGGGGCGGGCACTCAACCTGAGTCACACCCTACTGATGTGGTCGAATCAAAAGCCCTAAATTGATTTTATCAAGTAAACTTAAAACCTTTAAATTTAATACAGTCAAAGGGTATCACACCCAGAGGAACAGATTAATTTACAGACATAATCTTTCTCTTTTTGAGATTCATAAATAATTTCAAACTGCCACACCATGCAATATTTGTCCTTGTGTGTCTGGCTTATTTCACTCAACATAATATCCTCTAGGCTCATCCATGTTGTCATATGCATCCAAGTTTCATTTCTTCTTACAGCTGCATAGTATTCCATTGTGTATACATACCACATTTTGTTTATCCATTCATTGGTTAATGGACACTTGGGTGTTTTCACATTATAGCAATTGTGAATAATGCTGCTATTCACATTGTTGTGCAAATGTCAGTTCCTGTTCTTGCTTTCAGTTCTTCTGAATATATTTCTAGTAATAGGATTGCTGGATCACAGGGCTGTTTTATATTCAGCTTCTTGAGGTTCTGCTAAACTGTCTTCCACAATGGCTGGACCATTCTACATTCCCACCAACATTAAAGAAGTGTTCCTGTTTCTCCACATCCTTTCCAGCACTTGTAATTTTCTATTCTTTAAATAGTGGTCATTCCGTAAGTGTTAAGTGGTATCTCATTGTAGTTTTGATTTGCATTTCCCTAATAGTTAGTGATGTTGAGCATTTTTTCATGTGATTTTTGATCATTTGTATTTCCTCTTTGGAAAAATGTCCATTTTTAAATTAAACTGTAAGATTTCTTTATATATTCTGGATATTAAACCATTATTTGATATGGGGTTTCCAATAGTTCTCCCATTTATACTTTCATAATGAAATCCTTTCAGGAACAAAAGTTTTAAATTTTGATGAAGTCCTTTTATCTATTTTTATTTTATTTTCTTGCTTGTGCTTTTGCTATAAAATCTAAGAAACCATTGCCTAACACAAGTTCCTGAAGATGTTTCCCTATATTTTCTTCTAGAATTTTTATAATTTTGATTCTTATATTTAGGTCTTTGATCCATTTTGAGTTAATTTTTCTATATGATGTCAGGTAGGGGTCCATCTTCATTCTTTTGCATATGAATATCCAGGTTTTCCAGGATGATTTTTTGAAGAGACTTCGTTTTCTATTGAGTGGCTTTAGCACCCTTGTCAAAATTAAATTGGCCATAGAGCTGAGGGTTTATTTCTGAACTAATAATTCTATTCTATTGATCTATAAGCCAGTCTTTATGACAGTACTTTGCTGTTTTGATTATTGTAACTTTGTAATAAGTTTTAAAATCAGGGAGTGTGAGTCCTCCACCTTTGTTCTGATTTTTCAAGATGGCGTTGGTTATTCGGGACCACTTACCCTTCCATATACATTTTTGAACAGTGCCTAGATCTTTATTTTTCATAACCCACATTTGTTTTCAAATTACACAGTTTTACACTGAATGACACAAATTGAAACTTAAATTACCGAGTTTACATGTAAGCTTGATTGCAGTCTTAATGAAAAGAAGTAAAACAAAAACCCTCAAGAAACTGCCATTTTGTGAATTGGCAGCTGATAGCTCTCCCATTAAATCTTCGATTGCCTGCTGCTTTCTTTGTAATAGGTTACAAAGCACATAAAATCTATAACTATAGCTAGCTGATGGGAAATACAAAAATAGGTATTCACCATTAGTCACCTGTTGCCCTTGTGATAAAGTGAACCAGTTTTTAAGTGTAAACTGCAGAAATGTTGACAGGTAATATAGTAACATAAAAACGTTTTTTTTGCCACCTGATAGTGACAAACAGTAATGCCATTATTGGAGGGACTGATCAGAAACATCATGACATTAATGCTTTAAAAAGCAACTATTCTATTTTAAATTCATTTCTGGTGAAACAAGGCCAGATTCTTATATTTCCAAATGATAAGTATCATCATAAAATTTTACAAGTTAAAATGTTAGTTCTGATTGTTCTATTTCTGATTCTACAACTTAAGATACTGCTGGGGGAAAGGAAAGAAATTTTTTAAAAATTTATGAAAGGCACATATTAGCTGGGTGTAACGTAACAACAGTTTGCATGTACCATCACAGCTTTCTATTTTGATTACTCCTATTTACTCCCATTTTTGTCTGAATGGA
Source organism: Tolypeutes matacus (assembly GCA_026826555.1). Lineage (NCBI taxonomy): Eukaryota > Metazoa > Chordata > Mammalia > Cingulata > Chlamyphoridae > Tolypeutes > Tolypeutes matacus. The sequence continues at coordinate 2,075 of JAKSZT010052243.1, read as the reverse complement.
AAAATCCCAAAGTAATATCAGGAAGTATTTTGTTTTTTGTTTGGGACATTTTATATCTACTATTTGGCATATCACTTCTGCTTAATTAAAAAAAAAAGAGTGCTATAAAAATCACATCAGAGCAAGGTTTCAACCCAATTCAACAGACTGTTGCTAGGTAAGCAGCAGTTGCAGTGTATTGACCTAGTACAAATGGCAGCACAATACATTAGATCTGCACAAAACACCCTGCTTGTCTCAATATATTATCTTATAAAGTACCAGTTTACTGTAATGATGAACTGTACTTTGTTTTCCTGTTTGCAGCTGTTGAGCTTTATACTTTCAGCTGACAAACAAAGCAAATAACTACAGCTAGCATTAACCATATAAAAATCAAGCTGCAATATTCACTGCCTTCAGGGAACTGAAGTTTTTAGGTATACTTCCAGAGACTGGAGCCTCTGGCCTACCTGTGTGCCAGGTGTGCATGGAATCTCGGTGGAGCTGCAACTCCTACCCTACAGCTCAATGGACTCATCCAAGTCACCTAGCAAGGAGACAACGATGGGCAATGGCCATCCGAGGAAATGGAGAGGGCCTGCATCTGCAGGCAGGATCATCCCACCCACCATATCCATGGGATATAAGCCCTCTCTCACTTGGAGGTGGAGTGGACATCACCATCCCAGTCCCCTCAGGATTGGGGGAAGAACTATGGACTAGAGTGGACTTGATGGTATTCTGTTGTTCACATATGGTGATTCTAGCAATGCAAGAAATTATAACAATGAGGTGGAGCCAGTGGCCACTTGACACTTTTGGACAGGGAGGGGACGAGCAGTTGAAATACAGGGGCTTCTTTGGGATTTGGAGGTTGTCCTGAGTACCTTTGTGGCAACGGATTAGGCCATTTTAAATCAGCACACACCACTCAGAACTGTGTGGGAGAGAGTGTGGTCTACAGTGTGAACTGTGGTCTATGGTTGGTGGCAAGGCCCCAGGATGTGTAAGTCCATTGAGGGTGGTCGGCCACACTTGTGGGAGATGTTTGTGTGGGATGTGGTGGGAGGTGTGGGAGGTGGACAACATGGAAATCCCAGTGGGTTCCGTGTAATATTTTGGGTATCTAAGCATCTCTTAAAATATATTTATATATATACATAAATAACATTTTTTGTAAGCAAATGCACCTATATGCATATATATTTATATATCATTTTGCAAATGTTGGTATGTATTGTGAAAATTTTGATTTTTACCCACAATAAAAAAAAATTAAATTAAAAAAAAACAACAAAAAAAAAACAAAACAATGACATGGGGAAGCGGCTGTGGCTCAAGCAATTGAGCTCTTGTCTGCCACTTGGGAGGCCCCAGGTTCGGTTCCCAGTGCCTCCTAAAGAAAATGAGCAAGACATGCAGCTGATGGATGGGCAAGTGCAGCAAGCTAGTGTAACAAGAGACACAAGGAGAAAAACATAAAGAGAGACACAACAAAGCAGGGAGTGGAGGTGGCTCAAGCAATCAGGCACTTCCTTTCCACATCAGACTTCCCGGGTTTGGTCCACAGTGCCTCCTAGAAAAACAAGGAAGACAAATAGACACAGAAAGTGCAAACATTGAGGGGGTGTGGAGAAATAAATAAATTTTTAAAATCTTAAAAGAAAACAAAACCAATGACTTTGGAAGTGGATGTGGCTCAAGCAGTTAGGTGCCCGCCTACCACATAGGAGGTCCCGGGTTCGGTTCCCAGTGCCTCTTAAAGAAGATGAGCAGGACAGCAAGCTGATGTGATGGGTTTTTGTGGTGACCTGATACACCAAGCTGACGCAATAAGTAAACAATGAGAGACACAACAAGCAGAGAGCAGACGTGGCTGAAGTGATTGGGCATCTCCCTCCCACATGGGAGATCCCAGGTTTGTTTCCTGGTGCTTTCTTTCTTTCTTTTTTTTTTTTAAGATAAAATAATTGCAATTTTTAATGAGTTCAGTGAAGCAAAGGCAAAGGGTGCAGGGTTTGGATTTTATTCTCCACGGAAGGGTTTTACACTGAAGATACCACTTATTTTATATATATATATATATATATATA
>JAKSZT010052240.1:0-18590 GCA_026826555.1 Tolypeutes matacus | reverse complement strand
CCAAATGTAGTATGGAGTTCAGTGGGTAAGTCCAGGATAGAAATAAAATTTAGAGATCATGAAGGAGTTGAGTATAGATACAGAAGAGAACTGAAAGTGTTTAGTGATCAGAGAAATGAGAAGAAAACAGCAAAGAGAGAGAAAGGGAGAGCAGCAAGGTAGGAGGAAAACCAGGAGAGTGTGGTGTTTTGGAAAGTCAAATGTTTTAGTTTCCCATTTGATAAAATAAATACCATAGGATGGGTAGGCTTAAACAATGGGAATTTATTAGCTCACAGTTTGGAGGCTAGAAGAAGTACAAATTTGAGGCGTCAGCAAGGCGATGCTTTCTCCCTGAAGACAGTGGCATTCTGGGGTTGGCTGCCCACGATGCTTGAGGATCCTTGGCTTTTCTGTCCCATGGTGATATCTTCTCTTTCTCTTCTGGGTTGTGTTGACCTCTTATTTCTTGCTTTTCTTGTGGTTTCTCTCTTGTGTCCAATTTCCTTTGCTTATAAGGAAGCCATACAGGATTAAGGCTCACCTTCATTCATTTTGGGCACACCTTAACTAATAACGTCTTCAAAGATTTATTTACAAATGGGTTGGCACCCACAGGACCAGAGTTTAGGACCTGAACATGACCTCTGTAGTGTACATGACTCAACCTCCAACACCAAATGAAGAAATATTTTTGAGGAGAAGGGAATGACAACTGCATCAAATGCTACTAATAGTTCAAGTAAGATGGGGAATGAGAATTGGCTGACAGATGTAGTAACACCATGGTCACTTTTGTCCTTCACAAGAGCAGATTCAGTAAAAGCCTAATAGGAATGGGTTCTAGAGAGAATGGATGACAGGAATTGGAGACAATACATATAGAAAACTTGTTTGAGAAGTTTGACTGGAAAAGGGGTAGAGAAATGGGGCAATAGCTGAGATGACATCCCTTTATTAGAGATGTTGTGGGTTTCAGAACCTTCATGCATGAAATAGAGGATTCCCATACACCACTCCACCACAACACCTTGCATTGGTATGAAACATTTGATACAATTGATAGCACATTTTTATAATTGTACTATTAAAGTCCATGATTTCAATTTAGTGTTAACTGTTTTTTGTTTTGTTTTGTTTTTCTATTTTTAAATTCAAACTTTATTTCAAATTCAAAAAATAAAATAGACAAAAGGCTGCCTAACAAGTTATGGAAGAATTACTCAAAAGAAGTTCTCATGAGGAACTTTAAATTGAATTGGGGAAACTTGGTTCGACTACAGAGAAGAACTAGTAAAGAATTACTGGGGAATACTCAATCTGGTGAATAGTCTTGATTCAGACTGAAAAAATCTGTTTATTGAACAAAAATTGTATAAATGCCCACTTTGTGCCTTGAACTGTAATTACAGAAGAAACAATAATGAAATGCTATTATAGAGATCAATGGGAGGTGGAATAAGGTAAGGTTTCTTGGAGAAAGGAGGTGAACTGTTATCTTGTAGGATACTTAGAATAGGTAAAGCAGGTGGGGGAAAACATTCTAGATCAGGGACACAACTGTTTGGGTAGTGTAGTTTTATGTATCATTTTCTTTAATTTTTATTCTGGTATCAAATATACAATCTAACATTTCCCATTTCATACTTTCAATTCTGTTACTGCCTTCACAATGTTGTGTTAAAATTACCACTATCCATTACCAAAATATTTCTCTCATTCAAAATAGAAATTCTGTACATTTTAAGCTTTAACTTCGCATTCCCTATCCCCACTACATTCTCCCATAACATATATTTTAGATTCTGACTATGAGTTTGTTTATTCTAACAGTTTCAAATCAGTGAGCTCAAACAATATTTGAGCTTTGGTGTCTGGCTTATTTCACTTAACGTTATGTCTTCAAGGTTCATCTATGTTGTTGTATGTATCAGGACTTCATTCTTTTTTTTTTTTTTTTTTTTTTTTTTTACCATTGGGTTTTGGTTTTTTTTTTTTTAATGCTTGATTCTTTCCCTTTATTTTCCAGTTTTCAAAGCATTCTTCCAAAGGTAAACAATGATTTTTAAAAAACGATTTGTTGAAGTATATCATTCATACATGAACATACATAAACTATATGTGTTCAGTAAACATCGTGATCTTACAAAACAAACATGCATGGTTGAATAATATTCCATTGTATATACATATACCACATTTTATTTATCCATTCATGGGTTGACGGACACTTCGGTCGCTACCATCTTTTGGCAATTATGCTAAAAGACTGCTATGAACATCGGTTTGCAAATATCTGTTCGAGATCCTGCTTTCAATTCTTTTGGATATATACCTAGTAGTGGGATTGCCAGGTTATATGGTAGTTCTATACTTAGATTTATGAGGAACTGCCATACTATCTTCCACAATGGTTGCGCCATTTTACATTGCCACCAGAAATGAATGAGTGTTGCTATTTCTCTGCATCCTTTCCAACACTTGTTATTTTACATTTTTTTTTTTAATAGCAGTCATTTTAATTGGTATGAAATGGAATCTCATGGTGGTATTGATTTTCATTTCCCTAATGGCTTAAGATTTTGAACATCTTTTCATGTGCTTTCTGGCCATACATATCTATTCTTTGGAGAGGTGTCTGTTAAAGGCTTTGCCAATTTTTCAATTGAGTTGTTCATTTTTTTGTTAAGTTGAGGCATATCTTTATATATACTGCATATTAATCCTTTATCATATATGTGGTTTCCAAATATTTTCTCCCATTGTGTAGGCTGTCCTTAGTTTCCTGATAAAGGCCTTTGAGGACCAAAACTTTTTAATTTTGATGAGGTTTCATTTATCTATTGTTTCTTTTATTGCTTGTGCTTTGAGTATAAAATCTAAGAAACCATTGCCTAATATAAGGTCCTGAAGATGCTTCCCTATGTTTTCTTCTAGGAATTTAGTAGTTCTAGCTCTTATATATTGGTCTTTGATCCATATTGAGTTGATATTTGTAGATACTGTGAGGTATAGGTCCTCCTTGTTTATTTTGCAAATGGAGATCCAGTTTTACCAGCACCATTTGTGGGAGAGATTATTCTTTTGCAATTGAGTTGTCTTTGCTACTTTGTCAAAAATCAGTTGGCCATAAATGTTAGGGGTGATTTCAGAGCTCTCAATAACATTTCATTGGTCTATATGTCTGACCTTGTGCCAATACCATACTTCTTTTGAATACTGTGGCTTTGTAATAAGTTATAAATTGGGAAGTGTGAGTCTTCCAACTTTATTCTTCATTTTCAAGGTGGCTTTAGCTTTTGAGGGCCCCTTAAACTTACATATAACTTTCATGATTGGCTTTTCCATATCTGCAAAGAAGGTTGTTGGAATGTTGATTGGGATAGTATTGAATCTATAAGTTACTTTGAGTAAGACCCACATCTTAATGATATTTAGTCTTTCAATCCACGAACATGGACTATCCTTCCATTTATTAGGTTTTCTTTATTGTTTTTATAGTTTTCTGTGTACAAGCCCTTTACATCATTGCTTAGATTTATTCCTAGAATTTGATTCTTTTAGTTGCTAATGTGAATGGATTTTTTAAAAAAAATTTCTTCTTCCAGTTGTTCCTTCCTTGTGTATAGAAACTCTACTGATTTGAGGGTGTTGATCTTGTACCCAGCCACTTTGCTGAATTCATTTATTACCTCTTGGAGTTTTATAGTGGATTTTTCAGGGTTTTCTGGTTATAGGATCATTTCATCTGCAAATAAGGAAAGTTTTATTTCTTCCTTTCCAATTTGGATGCCTGTTCTTTTTCTTACCAATTTTCCCTGGTAAGAAATTCCAGTACAATTTTCAATGACAGTGGTAACAGTTGGTATCCTTGTCTTATTCCTGAACCTAGAGGGAAAGCAGTCTTTCATGATTTTTTTAATGTGGCAAATTAACGTTAAGAATAAAATTATTCTTAAAATTATTTAAAACATTATCCAACTCTTCAAATAAATTTGGATGCTATTTAGTTACATTTAACTTTATTTTTAAAGTTTTTGATTACAGAAAAGTTACATAAAAAATATAGGGGATTCCCATGTACCCCACCCCCCTCACATATTCCCTTATTAATAACATCTTATATGAGCATGGTGCATGTATTATAATTGATGAACAAATATTGAAGCATTGCTAGTAACCATGTCTATAGTTTACCCTATGTTTTACACTTTGCGATGTACAATTTTTAAAGTTTTGACAAAATTTATAATGGCCTCTATCCATCATTGCAAAATCATGCAGAAAAATTCCAATGCATGCAAAATTTGTTGATGATGATGCCTGCCCTGCTTCAGAATGAAAGGAGCTTAGATCATATGGGGCAGATGGAAGGAACTGCTTTGTTTGCAGTTGTAGATATTCTTTGCTTTTTGCGATGGGGGTTGTCTATCATCCTCATATTGTTAGCTGTCCTGGGGTAGTCTGATGAACTGAATGAAAAGTAGGTGTTTTCCGCAACTCTGCTGAGATTCAGGACTCAACCGGCATAAGAATACACATAAGATTTAAGGCTCTGGAGATATATTTAACAGGAACAGTGTTATTTATAGGTTTAAATAAATGGGGTAGAAGAATTATGTGTAGGAAATTATAAATGAACCTAACTTTGTTACACTAGGGATGTAGGTTACCATATATTCCAAGGTAAGGTCCACCGATGAGGTGTTGATTTTATGGGGTTCTGTACCTTGATGATACTGTCCAGATGTCTCTAGAGTACTCGGGATTACCCCTGCTTGAGACGTTGTTTACTGTGGCAGTTAGTGAGATCCACCTGAAACATGCATAAGCATAACTTCTGGAATGACCTCCTGACACATTTTGAAATCTCTAAGCCATAAAAAAAAAAAAAAAAAAACACTTTTCTGTATTTACTTTTCCCCCTTTTGATCAAGGTCTTTTTCCATATTCATCATAGATTGGTGCTTGGTAATAATCCCTCGATGCCAGGGAGGCTCATCCTCGCCAACCATGTCCCATGTTGGGGGAAAGGTATTGAGAAAATTTGCTAACTTTAACTTAGAGAGAGGCCACATTTGAGTTTCAAAAGATAACTAGTAGGCAATAAAGCAATAGATATTATTAGGATAAGTTTCAATTTTACAAGAATAAGGTTCAAAAGTTCAAGCATTAATATCGAGAGCTTGGCCTATTGGTCTGTTTTTTTTTCATTAGGCAATACCAATGTACTTTAGAGATTCTTGCCACTCTATTAGAGAATGTAGCAGGACTCCCCAGGATGGGAATTTAATATTTTGTTGGTTATTGTGTTGATCTCTACCTGCTGAGATAATACTCTATGATCACATGAACACATTCATATTCCATAGAGTTATGCCCCAGGTGCACCCTTTCCTCCCACCAGCGACATCCTGCACCAGTAACCTTCCCCTGCCATAGTTGCCAAAAGAACACTCCCAAAATTGTATTCTTAACCATAATCCTCTCTCTCCACAAAGTTCTCCTGTTCCTTCCTCCAGCCCCCACCCCCAGCTTTATGGATAGTACAACCCAACCCCCAGCCCTCTCACACTCACATTCCAGCATCGTTGACCCCATTCACATCACTGCACCACCATCACCCCCATCCACTGCCAAACCTCCCCCATCCGCCTTATCATAGATTCTACCCAGATTGAGCATCAGCTCACCGCTCCCCACTCCTTTTCTATCTCCTGGTAACCCATCTCCCAGACTCTACCTCTGTGAGTCTGCTCACTATCCTTAGTTCATATCAGTGAGATCATTCAATATTTGTCCTTTAGTGGCTGGCTTACTTCACTCAACGTAAGGTTTTCAAGATTCATCCATGTTGTTACGTGTGTCAAAACTTCATTCCTTCTTACCACATTTTGTTTATTCATTCCTCCATTGATGGTCACTTGGGTTGCTTCCAGCTTTTGGCAATTGTGAATAATGCCACGATGACTGGTATACATATATCTGTCTGCATTCCTGCTTTCAATTATTCTGTGTATATTCCTAGTAGTGAGATTGCTGGATCACATTGCAATTCTATACTTAGCTTCCTAAGGAACCGCCAAATTATCCTCCACAGAAGCTACACCATTCTACTTTCCCACCAGCACTGCATCAGTGTTCCTATTCTCCACATCTTCTCCAGCACTTGTTTTCTGATTTTTAAAATAGCAGCCAGTTTAATAGGTGTAAGATGATATCTCATTGTAGTTTTGATTTGCATTTTAATAGCTAGTGATGTTGAACATCTTTTCATGTGCTTTTTAGCCATTTATCTTTCCTCTTTGGAGTAGTGTCTATTCCAATCTCTCGACCATTTTATTAAATTATTATTTTTTTATTTTTTAAAAGATACTTAAATTACATAAATGTTACACAAAAATTGTAGGGATTCCCATGTGCCCCATCTCCCACTCCTCCCACAACCTCCCATATAAACATCCTTCATTAGAATGGCACATCACCTGCAATAGATATACACATCTTGGGGCTTTGCCACTATGCATGGACCTTAGTTCACATTGTAGACGACACTCTCTCCCACACAGTTCTGCATGTTATATGATGATATAAAATAGCCTATATCTGTCATTGCAATGTCACTCAGGATAATTCCCAGGTCCCAAAAAAGCACCTGTATTACAACTGCTTTTCCCTCTCCCTGCCCCCAAAGTGTCCGGTGGCCACTGGCTCCACATTAATGTTGTAATTACTTCCATTGCGTGAATTACAATATGTCTATAACAGAATACCAGTAAGTCCACTCTAGTCCATAGCTCTTCCCCCAACCCTGAGGAGTCTGAGATGGTGATGTCCACTCCACCTCCAAGTGAGAGGGGGCTTATATCTCATGGATAAGATGGATGGGATTATCCTGCCTGTCGCTGCAGACACTCTCCATTCCCTGGGATGGCCGTTGTCCATCATCATCTCCCCACCAGGTGTCCAGGGTGAGTCCATTGAGCTATAGAGTAGGAGTTGCAGCTCCGCCGAGATTCTGGGCTCAGCTGGCACATGGACAGTCCAAACACTCCGGTCTCTGGAAGTACACCTACAAACTCTGGCACCACATATAAGTTTGAATCGAAAGGACAGATGGACCATGTGCAGGGAAGACATATTTGGGTCCAACTCTGTCACTCTTAGGAGCAAGGATTCCAAAGTAGGGCTCACTGATAAGGCACGAGACTCTGGGGCTATCCACCCTGATATAGGACCTGGGTGTCTCCAGAGCCCTGAGGAGCCCCTCTGTTTGGGGTGATATCCACATTGGAAGCCTATGAGGTCCTATTGAGATGTGCATAAGCGTTACCTCTGAGATGTCCTCCCGATGTACTTTGAAGTCTCTTAGCCGTATGAACTCATTTGTCTTTACCTTTTACCCCTTTTATTTGAGGTCTTTTTCCAGTCGTATTGCCCATTGGCACTTGTTAGTAATCCCTTGTTGCCAGGGAGGCTCATCCCTGGGAGTCATATCCCACACTGGGAGAAAGGTAATATACTGAGTTTGGCTTAGAGAGATCTTGCCCATTTTTTAAAGGGGTTGTTTGGCTTTATATTTTTGAGACATGAGATTTCTTTATAGATGCTGGGTATTAGGCCCTTATCAGATAGGTGCTTCCCAAATATTTTCTCCCATTGAGTAGCTGCCTTTTCACTTTCTTGACAAAAACCTTTGTTGCACAAAAGTTTTTAATTTTAAAGAGGTCTCATTTATCTTTTTTTTTTCACTGCTTGTGCCTGAGGTGTAAAGTTTATGAAAGCATTTCATAGATGCTTCCTTACATTATCTTCTAGGAGCTTTATGGTCTTAGGACTATTTTCCACCTTGAATTAGTTTTTTATAGGGAGTGAGATGGTGATCCTTTTCCTTTCTTTTGAATATGGATATCCAGTTTGATTTTTTTAAAGAGGCTATTCTGTCCCAGTTGAGTGGGCTTGGTGGCCTTGTCGAATATCAGTTGGCTTAATATGTGTGGCTCTATATCTGAAGTGCCAGTTAGGTTCCAATGGTCAGTATGACTGTTCCTTTGCCAGTACCATATTGTATTAACCATTGTAGTTTTGTAGTATGGTTTAAAGTCAGGTAGCATGATTCCTCCAATTTTCTTTTTCCTTTTTAAGATGTATTTGACAATTCAGGGCCCCTTGGCCTTCCAAATAAATTTGATAATTGGCTTTTCCAGTTCAGTAAAAAATGCTGTTGGAACTTTTATTGGGATTGCATTAAATCTGTAAATCAGTTTGGGTGGGTTGACATCTTAACCGTATTTAGTCTTCCAGTCCATGAATATGGAATATTCTTCCATTTATTTAGGTCTTCTTTGATTTCCATTAGCAATGTTGTGTTAGATTCTGTGTATAAGGCCTTTCCATCCTTAGTTAAGCTTATTCATAAATATTTGATTGTATTAGTTGTTATTGTAAATGGAAAATATTTTCTTGATATTTTCATCAGATTGCTCATTATTAGTGTACATAAACTTTACTGATTTTTGAGTGTTGATCTTATATCCTGCCACTTTACTGAACTTGTTTATCACCTCTAGAAGCTTTGTTATACATTTTTCAGGACTTTCTACATGTAGGATCATGTTATCTGTAAATAGTAAACGTTTCACTTCCTTTCCAATTTGGATGCCTTTTATTTCTTTTTCTTGCCTAAGTGCTTGAGCAAGTACTTCTAATACAATGTTAAATAAGAGTGGTGACAGTGGACATCCTTGTCTTGTTATAGATCTTAGAGGGAAAGCCTTTTGCCTCTCACCATTGAACATGATGTTAGCCGTAGGTTTTTCATACATGCCTTATATCCTGTTGATGAAGTTTCCTTCTAATCATATCTTTTGAAGTGTTTTTATGAAAAATGATGCTGTATTTTGTCAAATGCCTTTTCTGCATCAATAGAGATGATCATGTGATTTTCCCCTTCGATCCATTAATGTGGTGTGTTACATTGATTGATTTTTTTTAACAAATAAAGAAGAAAAACAGGAGAAGAAGGAATGAAAATAAGGAAGAGGAGAAGAAACAATCAAAATAAACAAAACAAAATAAAAGGAAACACAAATCTGGGTCTCGCTCTCAGACCACCAGGTTTGGCTTGGCTCCAACTCTCAGATTGCCTGTTTTGGCCAATTGATCACCCAATAAATAAATAAATAAATAAATAAATAAATAAATAAATATTAAAAAATAAACAGGCCTTCCTCTCAGGCCACCAGCAATTCCTAGTCTACTCTTCTCCAACTGTTTGTACCTGCCCATCAATGCCAGCTTCTCAGTCAGTACCAGGATAAAGAGAAAAACAGGAAATAGGAAAAAAAGAGGGGGAAAAAGCCCTCCAGCTAAGTTCATTCAGCTCTCCCCTATCCTAAGCAGGCTGGGCACAGGCCTTCCTGTGGGATCACTCCTCAGGACATCCAGTCTCCCACAGAGCTGGCTGCATGGCTCCCCCTCCCCCAGTACCAGGAGCATGGCTCCTTTTCCCCCTGGACCCATTGGTATGCTCCCTTCTCCTCTGGGGCTAGCTGGTGGGCTCCCTTATTCTCCAGGACAACTGGGCAGCTCCCCTTTTCCCCTTGTCCACTTGGCACCCCTCAATCTCCAGCTGCTCTTTCCTACTGCCCCTTTGACACCCCAGCTTCCCTTATGCCCAGAGAGCCTGCTTACCTCCCCTCGGTTTGTAGTTAAAAGTACAGCCTGCCAGTCCTTAGTCCACCATCTTGGATCCCCTCTTTCATGATTAAGTAGGGCTGTGGGCTTTTTATATATGCCCTTTATCATGTTGAGAAAGTTTCCTTCTATTCTTAGGGTTCTTAGTGTTTGTTTTTTTAATCAAGAAAGGGCACTGTATTTGTTTTTTAATCAAGAAAGGGTACTGTATACAGTACTGCAGTGATTGAGATGATCATGTGATTTTGTCTTTTCATTCTTTTATTATGGTGTATTACATTAATTTTCTTATGTCGAATTCCTTTTGCATACCAGGGATAAACCCCACTAGATAATGCTGCACAATTATTTTAATATGCTGTTGGGTTCGTTTTTTTATTATTTTGTCAAGGATTTTTGTATCTCTATTCATAAGACAGATTGGTCTGTAGTTTTCTTTTCTTGTGGTATCCTTATCTGGCTTTGGTTATGAAGATGATGTTGGTCTCAAAGAAAGAGTTAAGGATTGTTCCCTCCTCTTTAATTTTTCGGAAGAATTTGAGCAGAATTGTAGTTAAGTCTTCTTAAAATGTTTGATAGAAATCATCTGTGAAACCATCTGTTCCTGGGCTTTTCTCTTTGAGAGATTTTTGATTACTGATTCAATTTCTCTACTAGAAACAGGGTTTTTTGAGGTCTTCTGTTTCTCTTTGAGTCAATGCAGGTGGTTTATGTATTTCTAAGAATTTGTCCATTTCATCTAGGTTATCTAATTTATTTGCATACACTTCTTCATAGTACCCACTTATAGTCCTTTTTATTTCAGTGGTGTCATTAGTAATACCCCCCTTTCCATTTCTGATTTTTGTTATTTGTACCCTCTCCTTTTTTCTTTGCCAGTCTAAGTAAAGGTTTTTCGATTTTGTTGAACATTTCAAAGAACCAACTTTAAGTTTTGTCGATTCTGTTTATTGTGTTTTTTGTTTTCTTCTTCATTTATATACACTCTAATAACTATTTTCTTCCTTCTGCTAACATTGGGTTTAGTTTGCTCTTCTTTTTCTAGTTCTTCTGGTTTTGAGGTTAGATCTCCTATTTTTTTTATGTAAGAAGTTAGAATTTAGGCCTGCATTGCATCCCATAAGTTTGGTTATGTTATATTGTCATTTTCATTCACCTCAAGTTATTTCCTAATTTTGCTTCTGATTTCTTTCTTAACTCATTGGTTGTTTAAGAGTGTGTTGTTTAATTTCCACATTCCGTTGTATTTGGAGAATATAATTTGTATGGTTTCAATATTTTTTAATTTATTGAGACTTGTTTTGTGACCCAACATATTGTCTATCCTGAGAATGATCCAAGTGCACTTTAGAAGAATGTGTATTCTGTTTTTGTTGGGTGAAGTGTTCTATATATGTTTGTTAGGTCTAGTTGGTTTGGTGTATCATTCAAATCTTGAACTTCCTTATTGATCATCTGACTAGATGTTCTATCCATTATTGAGAGTGGTGTGTTAAAGTGTCCTAATATTAATGTAGAACCATCAAATTCTCCCTTAAAATGTCAGTATTTGATTCATATATTTTAGTGCTTTGCTGTTAAGTGCGTATGTAATTATAAGTTTACAACTTCCTGTTAAATTGTCCCCTTTATCAATATGTAATGACTATCTTTGACCCTCATAACTGTTTTTTACTTAAAGTCTATTTTACCCAATATTAGTATAGCCACTCCAGCTTTCTTTTAATTATGACTTGCATGAAATAATTTTTTCATCCTTTCACCATCAACCTATTTGTATCTTTGATTTTAAAATAAGTCTCTTGAAGACAGCATATAGTTGGGTCATGATTTTTTATCCATTCTGCCAATCTCTGCCTTTTGACTGGAGAGTTTAATCAATTTACATTTAAAATCACTATTGATAATACAGCTCTTTCTTTTGCCATTTTGCTATTTTGCCTTTATAAGTCTTATACTTGTTTTGTCCCTCATTTACATTAAAGCCTATTTTATATGTATTTGCTGTCTTGTGTTGTTCTATATTCAATGCCTTCTCATTTCTACCTGGATATAGTTTTCATCTGTTTTCCTTGTGGTTGCCATAGGGTTAAAATTTACCATCCTAAATATATAATAGTAATATTTAGTTTGATACCAACTTAACTTCAATAACATGCACATATACCTTTCCTATATCTCTATGCCCCCCATTTTTTGTACTTGTTACCACTTATATCTTTGAACATTGTATGTTCAAACTCCTAGATCTATCATTACTTTTTATGCATTTGCATTTTAACACTTATGTTAAAAGAAGTGGAGTTACGTACCAAACAATACACTACAATAATATTGGCATTTATAATTACCCAAATGGTTACCTTTACCATGGGTATTTATTTCTTTATGCTGCTGTTTTGTACTGTCTAGTGTTCTTTCATTTCAGTCTGAAGAACTCCGTTTAACATTGCTTGTAGTTCAGGATGAATGGTGATATACTCCCACAGCTTTTGTTTATTTGAGGATATCTTAATCTCTCCCTCATTTTTAAAAGAGAGTCTCAGTGGATATAACATTCTTGGCTGGCAGTTGTTTTCCTTCAGCACTTTAAGTATTTCAACCCTGTGTTCTTGCTTCCACGGTTTCTGATGATAAATTGGCACTCAATCTTTTTAGGACTTACTTGAATGTGAGTCCTAAAAAGCAAGTCCTAAGATTTGCTTTTTGTCTTGAAGCTTTCAGAACTCTTTCCTTGTCTTTTGCATTTGATAGTATAATCAATATATGATAGGGTATATTTTTCTTCATGTATAACTTGTTTGGTGTTCTCAGAGTTTCTTGTATGTGCATTTTCACATCTTTTGCTAAGTTTGGAAATTTTTGTCATTATTTCTTTGACTATTCCTTCTGTCCCTTTCTCTCTTTCTTCTTCTTCTGGGACTCCCATTATATGTATATTAGTGCGCTTGATGGTGTCTCATAGCTGTCTTAGACTATCTTTGCTTTTAATATTTCTTTTTTCTTCCTGCTTCTCAGCCTGACTCATTTCAAGTTTCTTGTCTTCAAGCTCACTGAATCCTTCTTTTGCCAGCTCCATCCTGTTCTTGAAACCTTCCTGGTCTTTTCAGTTCAGTTATTGTGGTCTTAAACTCCACTAGTTCTTTTCGGTTCCTTTAAAAAATTTCTGTCACTTTACTTAGACCTTCATACTGTTCATTCATTGTTTAGCTGATATACTTTAGTTCATTCTCTGTACTTTCCATAATCTCCTTAAGCATTTTTAAGATCATTTTTTTCTGCCTTTGCTCCGCTGCTGACTGATTTTTTAAATACAATTTTATTGAAGCATATCATCCATACATGAACATATATAAACAATAAATGTGAAATAAAATTTGTGAATTTATAAAACAAGCATGCATATCATTATACAAGACTCCCATACATCTGCCCAACTCCTTACATTGTTGTGAAACATTTGTTACAAACTATGAAAGAACATTGTCAAAATATTACTACTAACTATAACCCATATCTTATATTTGGTGTATTTTCCCACAACCCACCTAATTATTAACACCGTATATTAATATTATATATTTATTATTCAGGAGAAAACATTCTCATGTTTGTCTTGTGAACCACAGTGCATCATCTACCACTAGACCCCCAATGTTATACGGTCCCATGCTGTGTACACTCCATCCAAAATGTACACTCAGTGGCTCTCATTTTCATCTGAGAGTTGTGCTTTCATCATCTCAGTCAACTTTAGAACGTTTTCATTACTCCAAAAGAAAAAATCCCATACTCCGTCATATCCTACTATTGTTGTCCCTTACTATTGAGAAAATATGATCTTGCCATTGCTGCCAACTATTGCATTTTTACTGTTAACTATCAGGCTTAAGTTACATTGGTTATAATTTTCCTGTGTATCATGATATTCTTCACACATAGCAAAAGAAGAGCATTCTTATGTTTATACTATTAACCACAATCTTCATCCACCACCAAAACCACTGTTATATATTCCCTAGATTATTCCCTAGTAGCCTTCCAATTAATATTTACTTTCACAGACTACTCCTTTCAGCCACAATCACATTTATAAATCAGCAGTGTTAGTTATACTCATTATAATACGTTACTCTCAAGTCCATTCATTTTCACACTTTTACAATTAACATTATTGATAATGCTACATACATTAAGCATCATCTCCCATTCTCATCCCACCTTTTATTTCCTATTAATCTATTCTCTAGAGTTTACCTCCATGAGCTTACTCATCGTATTTAGTTCATATTAGTGAGAACATATGTATTAGTGAGCCAAAGGGGTGCTGATGCAAAGTACCAGAAATTGGTTGGCTATTATAAAGGATATTTATTTAGGGTAAAAGTTTATGGTTACAAGGCCCTAAAGAGTCCAACTCAAGGTTGCTCTCTCACCAAAGTCAGTTGCCACATTTTGAAGCAAGATGGTTGCTGATCAATGTCTGGTCGCCCCTCTCTCTCCAGACTTCCAGTCCTCTCAGCATAGGGCTTGTGTCTTTCCAGGCTTTTTATATCAGCTGCTAACTATCAAGCAAATGGCTCATCTCTCTCTGGGGCCCCAGGATCAGAAATGACGGAGCTCTCTCTCTTCCTTGTGTCTTCTTAAGTGAGTGCCCATTTATATCAGCACACCAAGGGGGCGGGCACTCAACCTGAGTCACACCCTACTGATGTGGTCGAATCAAAAGCCCTAAATTGATTTTATCAAGTAAACTTAAAACCTTTAAATTTAATACAGTCAAAGGGTATCACACCCAGAGGAACAGATTAATTTACAGACATAATCTTTCTCTTTTTGAGATTCATAAATAATTTCAAACTGCCACACCATGCAATATTTGTCCTTGTGTGTCTGGCTTATTTCACTCAACATAATATCCTCTAGGCTCATCCATGTTGTCATATGCATCCAAGTTTCATTTCTTCTTACAGCTGCATAGTATTCCATTGTGTATACATACCACATTTTGTTTATCCATTCATTGGTTAATGGACACTTGGGTGTTTTCACGTTATAGCAATTGTGAATAATGCTGCTATTCACATTGTTGTGCAAATGTCAGTTCCTGTTCTTGCTTTCAGTTCTTCTGAATATATTTCTAGTAATAGGATTGCTGGATCACAGGGCTGTTTTATATTCAGCTTCTTGAGGTTCTGCTAAACTGTCTTCCACAATGGCTGGACCATTCTACATTCCCATCAACATTAAAGAAGTGTTCCTGTTTCTCCACATCCTTTCCAGCACTTGTAATTTTCTATTCTTTAAATAGTGGTCATTCCGTAAGTGTTAAGTGGTATCTCATTGTAGTTTTGATTTGCATTTCCCTAATAGTTAGTGATGTTGAGCATTTTTTCATGTGATTTTTGATCATTTGTATTTCCTCTTTGGAAAAATGTCCATTTTTAAATTAAACTGTAAGATTTCTTTATATATTCTGGATATTAAACCATTATTTGATATGGGGTTTCCAATAGTTCTCCCATTTATACTTTCATAATGAAATCCTTTCAGGAACAAAAGTTTTAAATTTTGATGAAGTCCTTTTATCTATTTTTATTTTATTTTCTTGCTTGTGCTTTTGCTATAAAATCTAAGAAACCATTGCCTAACACAAGTTCCTGAAGAGGTTTCCCTATATTTTCTTCTAGAATTTTTATAATTTTGATTCTTATATTTAGGTCTTTGATCCATTTTGAGTTAATTTTTCTATATGATGTCAGGTAGGGGTCCATCTTCATTCTTTTGCATATGAATATCCAGGTTTTCCAGGATGATTTTTTGAAGAGACTTCGTTTTCTATTGAGTGGCTTTAGCACCCTTGTCAAAATTAAATTGGCCATAGAGCTGAGGGTTTATTTCTGAACTAATAATTCTATTCTATTGATCTATAAGCCAGTCTTTATGACAGTACTTTGCTGTTTTGATTATTGTAACTTTGTAATAAGTTTTAAAATCAGGGAGTGTGAGTCCTCCACCTTTGTTCTGATTTTTCAAGATGGCGTTGGTTATTCGGGACCACTTACCCTTCCATATACATTTTTGAACAGTGCCTAGATCTTTATTTTTCATAACCCACATTTGTTTTCAAATTACACAGTTTTACACTGAATGACACAAATTGAAACTTAAATTACCGAGTTTACATGTAAGCTTGATTGCAGTCTTAATGAAAAGAAGTAAAACAAAAACCCTCAAGAAACTGCCATTTTGTGAATTGGCAGCTGATAGCTCTCCCATTAAATCTTCGATTGCCTGCTGCTTTCTTTGTAATAGGTTACAAAGCACATAAAATCTATAACTATAGCTAGCTGATGGGAAATACAAAAATAGGTATTCACCATTAGTCACCTGTTGCCCTTGTGATAAAGTGAACCAGTTTTTAAGTGTAAACTGCAGAAATGTTGACAGGTAATATAGTAACATAAAAACGTTTTTTTTTGCCACCTGATAGTGACAAACAGTAATGCCATTATTGGAGGGACTGATCAGAAACATCATGACATTAATGCTTTAAAAAGCAACTATTCTATTTTAAATTCATTTCTGGTGAAACAAGGCCAGATTCTTATATTTCCAAATGATAAGTATCATCATACAATTTTACAAGTTAAAATGTTAGTTCTGATTGTTCTATTTCTGATTCTACAACTTAAGATACTGCTGGGGGAAAGGAAAGAAATTTTTTAAAAATTTATGAAAGGCACATATTAGCTGGGTGTAACGTAACAACAGTTTGCATGTACCATCACAGCTTTCTATTTTGATTACTCCTATTTACTCCCATTTTTGTCTGAATGGAAAAATCCCAAAGTAATATCAGGAAGTATTTTGTTTTTTGTTTGGGACATTTTATATCTACTATTTGGCATATCACTTCTGCTTAATTAAAAAAAAAAAGAATGCTATAAAAATCACATCAGAGCAAGGTTTCAACCCAATTCAACAGACTGTTGCTAGGTAAGCAGCAGTTGCAGTGTATTGACCTAGTACAAATGGCAGCACAATACATTAGATCTGCACAAAACACCCTGCTTGTCTCAATATATTATCTTATAAAGTACCAGTTTACTGTAATGATGAACTGTACTTTGTTTTCCTGTTTGCAGCTGTTGAGCTTTATACTTTCAGCTGACAAACAAAGCAAATAACTACAGCTAGCATTAACCATATAAAAATCAAGCTGCAATATTCACTGCCTTCAGGGAACTGAAGTTTTTAGGTATACTTCCAGAGACTGGAGCCTCTGGCCTACCTGTGTGCCAGGTGTGCATGGAATCTCGGTGGAGCTGCAACTCCTACCCTACAGCTCAATGGACTCATCCAAGTCACCTAGCAAGGAGACAACGATGGGCAATGGCCATCCGAGGAAATGGAGAGGGCCTGCATCTGCAGGCAGGATCATCCCACCCACCATATCCATGGGATATAAGCCCTCTTTCACTTGGAGGTGGAGTGGACATCACCATCCCAGTCCCCTCAGGATTGGGGGAAGAACTATGGACTAGAGTGGACTTGATGGTATTCTGTTGTTCACATATGGTGATTCTAGCAATGCAAGAAATTATAACAATGAGGTGGAGCCAGTGGCCACTTGACACTTTTGGACAGGGAGGGGACGAGCAGTTGAAATACAGGGGCTTCTTTGGGATTTGGAGGTTGTCCTGAGTACCTTTGTGGCAACGGATTAGGCCATTTTAAATCAGCACACACCACTCAGAACTGTGTGGGAGAGAGTGTGGTCTACAGTGTGAACTGTGGTCTACGGTTGGTGGCAAGGCCCCAGGATGTGTAAGTCCATTGAGGGTGGTCGGCCACACTTGTGGGAGATGTTTGTGTGGGATGTGGTGGGAGGTGTGGGAGGTGGGCAACATGGGAATCCCAGTGGGTTCCGTGTAATATTTTGGGTATCTAAGCATCTCTTAAAATATATTTATATATATACATAAATAACATTTTTGTAAGCAAATGCACCTATATGCATATATATTTATATATCATTTTGCAAATGTTGGTATGTATTGTGAAAATTTTGATTTTTACCCACAATAAAAAAAAATTAAATTAAAAAAACAAAAAAAAAAAACAAAACAATGACATGGGGAAGCAGCTGTGGCTCAAGCAATTGAGCTCTTGTCTGCCACTTGGGAGGCCCCAGGTTCGGTTCCCAGTGCCTCCTAAAGAAAATGAGCAAGACATGCAGCTGATGGATGGGCAAGTGCAGCAAGCTAGTGTAACAAGAGACACAAGGAGAAAAACATAAAGAGAGACACAACAAAGCAGGGAGTGGAGGTGGCTCAAGCAATCAGGCACTTCCTTTCCACATCAGACTTCCCGGGTTTGGTCCACAGTGCCTCCTAGAAAAACAAGGAAGACAAATAGACACAGAAAGTGCAAACATTGAGGGGGTGTGGAGAAATAAATAAATTTTTAAAATCTTAAAAGAAAACAAAACCAATGACTTTGGAAGTGGATGTGGCTCAAGCAGTTAGGTGCCCGCCTACCACATAGGAGGTCCCGGGTTCGGTTCCCAGTGCCTCTTAAAGAAGATGAGCAGGACAGCAAGCTGATGTGATGGGTTTTTGTGGTGACCTGATACACCAAGCTGACGCAATAAGTAAACAATGAGAGACACAACAAGCAGAGAGCAGACGTGGCTGAAGTGATTGGGCACCTCCCTCCCACATGGGAGATCCCAGGTTTGTTTCCTGGTGCTTTCTTTCTTTCTTTTTTTTTTTTTTAAGATAAAATAATTGCAATTTTTAATGAGTTCAGTGAAGCAAAGGCAAAGGGTGCAGGGTTTGGATTTTATTCTCCACGGAAGGATTTTACACTGAAGATACCACTTATTTTATATATATATATATATATATATA
>JAKSZT010052237.1:1635463-1709221 GCA_026826555.1 Tolypeutes matacus | reverse complement strand
ATAAATAACATTTTTGTAAGCAAATGCACATATATGCATATATATTTATATATCATTTTGCAAATGTTGGTATGTATTGTGAAAATTTTGATTTTTACCCACAATAAAAAAAAAAAGAGTAAAAAAAAAAAATAATAATGGATGCAAACTGGTTTCAGTATCAAGAAATGTTCTTTTCTCAAGAGGGAAACTGCAAATTTATTATTTTGAATATATAGATATATTAGTTTTCGGTTGAAGATGCAATATCCATGCATATATATCATATTCATATGCATAAAATTAATAAGTGCCTATAAGAATCTGCAATGTTTACATGAAGTAAAGTTTTAAGGCATTAAAGTGACTCGCTCAAGGTGGTACAGCAAAGTCAGAGGTTATTATACTTTTCCAGAGAGCAAAATCAATGACATGATTTTTTTTTTCAAAAAAAAGAGAAAAAATCTAGGTTCCACACAGGAAGATTCCATAGATAAAGCATGGTCATTAACATTTTTTTAAAAAGTTTCAATGTGATTTTAATGCATAGAAAACTTTGGGAGCTACTGAAATACAGTGTTCATAGAATTAGAACTATGAGAGGTATCAAAAGCACAAGTCTTCTGCCCTTGCCAAATCACAACTATCTCAAGTTTTTTGCAGATAAACTATTTCTCAGCTGCAACCTTTCTATATTTATTGTAACCCTGGATATGAATGGCAGTGTGAAAGAGTTCATTCTGTTTGGGTTAACAAAGGATATTCTAAAGAAGGATGTAGTGTTTGTGTTCTTGTTTCTCTACTTGGCAACTTGTTGGCAAATTTACTTAGTGTGTTGACCATCAAATATAGTCAGAAGCTTGGAAGCCCTGCGTACTTCTTCTTTTTCTACTTATCCTTTGCTGATGCCTGTTTCTCCACAACAACAGCACCCAGGCTAATTGTAGATGCTTTGTCTGAGAAGAAAATTATCTCTTATAATGAGTGCATGGCCCAGATCTTTGTAATCCACTTCTTCGGTGCATGGAGATTTTGGATGTTATCCTCATGTCCTTTGATCACTTTATGGCCATTTGTAAGCCACTGTTGTACACAAACATCATGAGCAGAGATGTGTGTATTGTAATTGTGAATCTGGCCTGGGTGGTATCTTTTATCCATTCTTCAGCACAGATTATCTTGGCTTTGAAATTACTCTTCTGTGGTCCTAATGTTATTGATCACTATCTCTGTCATAGGCAACCATTGTTGAAACTTGCCTGCATGGACACCTACATCATAAATCTACTCATATTCTTTAATAGTGGAGCCATATGCATGGTGATTTTTATAATCCTGATAATCTCTTATATTTTAATCTTACATTCTCTGAGTAACCAGAGTGCAGAAGGAAGAAAGAAAGCCCTCTCCACCTGCACCTCCCACATTATCACGGTCGTCTTCACATTTAATCCTCATATATTCATATACACTCTCCCTCCAACCATATTTTCAGTGGATACGATGGTGTCTGTGTCTTACACTATAGGGACACCCTTGATCAACTCTCTGATTTATACTCTGAGGAATGCAGAAGTTAAAAATGCCATAAGAAAGTTATGGGTCAACTAAACGTGAGTTGAAGCAGCAGAATGGAAGACACCAATTGCAATTTCTGTACGTGTTTTAATAAAATTGATAGAGAAGAGTAAATGTGCTCATTCTGGCATAAATAATATAATCTTTTCTCAGTAGGAATGTTAGGGAATTAGGCAAAATGAGCACAAATCACAGAAACCCAGTTAATTTTGAGACAAAGTCATATAGATGACATTACATTAAGTGCAGGAAGTTTTGTGGGAGTCCCAAACAACTCCACACTCCTATTCGAATTGCAGCTTCTCATCGAGATCCTGTTGCATCTAGACCTTTACCTCCCTCTTTGTACATAATACTGGTTTGGAATTTTCTTCTCTATGTTTCTGATCCAAGTCTAATAATTCCTTCTTGATTTATGACTGATTCATTTTGTTAACAATACGTTCTGGCATACTGAATCTTAATCATATCTTATCTTCCAGCTAAAAGCCACCTTAAAGTCACTCCAGGAAACCTATGAGTTCAAAGGGTCAAAAATAACAGATCACTAAGCCCCTATTTGAAATTTGGTACCTTTTCATGAAACATGTAATGTGACCCTTCATATGTCCCTTGAAATCATACAGGGATAAAATACATAATTTCTAATTCCTCTCTCAGCCTGATGTACTCAGAATGTTCATCATCCCAAATCCCTCAAGACTGAGGAATGAACAAACATAAGGGGGGAGGGTCTCACCAAGGACCAAAGCAGATTTATTGTTATTGTAGTTACTATCTTATAACATTGATATAAAGATAGTGGCTGGCACAAACTTAACACAAGGATGTGGTTCACTGATTATTTTTAAGACATTCAGGCCAGTCTGCCTGACAGATTCCCTTTTGTGTAAGGAGGGATGTTTTGGGCCATCACTACTTGAGGCCATAACAAATATTGGAAATGCAAGTCCTTGGATAGAAAGTTATTGTCCAATATCCAAGATAAGCATTTTCTTTTGTAGATTTTTATTTTTCATGTCAGCTCATTAAATTTATATTCAGCTTGAGGAATTGTTAACTAATGAGTTTGAGCAATAAGAGCCAGGTCATGAGGGACTGGGCAATGAAAGTCCATCTCCAAAAACCAAAATGCTGATGATTGTTTTCTTATGGATCCAAGAACTGAATCTAAACAATGGCAGATAAACCCATGCAATACCACTTTGGAAGCTTGGGATGAGCATGACACTTTGGGAATAACACCACCACTGATGTTCCTTCCAAATCTAACAATAAAAGTTTGAAGATTTACATAAAGCCCATATTCTTTACCAGTAAACCTCTCAAACTGCAAGTCCTGTTGATGATGTGGCAATATTTTCCTTTTTTGTAACTTAAAGAATCAACAAGCGTCTTGACTTGCCACAAGTTTGACTTTGGCATTGATATACTTTAGCATTGCTGTATAGAGCAAAGGGAATTTTGTGGATTGGAGAAAACAGAAATGTGGAAATGAGAAATGAGAAATAGTAATGGAGATAATATGATAAAGGGTAAAACCCATTTTCCCTTGTATTTTATGAAATTCCTTGTGGCATAAACATTTGTGGAAAGATATTGATGATCTGAAATGTTTCTATCCCTCAATAATTAAATATTAGCTGAGATTCCTCCAGACACTCTTGTGTTAATGGCACCGAAGTTCACAGAAGCAATTTCATTCCTTTTGTTATGTTCAAATTATCCAATTCAAATCAAGGATTCTATGCCTTTTAATACTATCCCCAAGCTAATAACTCTCAATTTAGGTATCCACCCAGACCTTTCATTTGATTGGGAGACTGATTCTTGATATCTTCCTCTAAATCTCTAATAGGAAACTTCACAATTAAAGACTGATTTCTTTCTAATCATGATTTTTATGCAGTCATTCCTAGTCAAATCCATTCTTCCATTCGCCCAGACAGAAAATATTGGAGAACAAAAAATGGTAGTATCAAATTTCACATATAACATAGGAAAAAAGTGTTGGCCTTTGATATATATCCAGAATATGATATATTTTCAAATTAATTCCTCTTCCACAATAGACTCTCACAATTTTTGCTGCTTCTATTCTTTTCTTGCTTCATCTATTTGCAACACAGAAACCACAGACTCCTTATAAAACTTGATTAAAATTAGAGCACTCCTCTGCAAAAACCCCTAGAGTAGTTCTATTTCCTTCAGAGTAAAAGCCAAAATCTTTACATTCATTTGATCTTTTGTTGCTTCTTTGGCTTCTTTGCTACTTACATTCTGGTTGTATTGTCTCCAGCCACACTGAATTTTTTGCTCTTCCCTAATCATACCAAGTAGGCTTGCACCTTAAGATTCTTGCTCTAGCTGTTTATTCTGCTTAAACCACTCTTCCAGTAATGTTTTTGGTTATTAGTTTCATCTCTTTAAGACACTCTGTTCTAAGGGTCCCCTTAGTAAGGCCTCCCAAATCTCCAGATTTATTAAGCATCCTCATAGCTTTCTGTGTTAGTCAGGGTTCTCTCGGGAAACAGAATCAACAGGAGATATCTGTCAATAATATGAGATTTTAAGAGTCCCTTATGCAACCGTGGGGATGCACAAGTCCAGGTTCTGCAGGCAGGCTGCAAACCAGGGGCTCCGATGAACGTCTGATGAAAGGTCCTTGATGAGTTTGTGGGAGAAGTTGCTTGTCCAAGTACGAGCTGGGAAATTCTCTCTGAGTGTTGAAATACTGATTGGATAAAAGCATCACCCATTGATGATGCAATATCCCTGATTGATGCAGATGTAATCATCCATCCACGCAGTAAACTCACTGGTGATCAAAGTCCATAAATGCTCTTGTATTACAATTAGCCCAGTGCTTGCTGGAACAAACACCTGGACACAATTACCTGGCTGAGTTGAAACATTAGCCTAACCATCACACTTTCCCAATTTCTTTATCTTTCATTACTCTTTCTTATTTTAATACAATTTATCATCTTCTAAAAGACGTACATTTTAGTTACATAAACTTTTTTTTTTCTAGTATGTCCCCCACTACAATGTAAAAGCCAAGAAAGCAAGTACCTTTGTCTATTTTATACAGGAATGCATCCCAAGTCAGTTGTAGAGTCATTGGAAGAGACCATAAACTCAAAGTACTTGTGATGGTTTTCATGATTGAGTGCTTAAAATCTGAAGAAAACAAATCACAGATCTTAACATTGGGGCATGTTGGTTTCTATGAAAATGCTTTATTAATGTTTTCTTTTGGATGATAAATAATAATACATATTAGCTCATTCTGGGTCTTCTGATGACCAACTTATATCCAGATATGACCACATAATTTCATTGCCAGAGAATGATTGCTCCTATGGTGACACCAACCACTGCTACACTATGTTGGCAATATAAGAAGTATGCAGATATTAACTTGGTAAATGAGGAAAGTATCTGTATCAAGTGGATGTCAAATGATTGTGAGGTACCAATAATGGTCTTGCAGTAGTTTCAATAGAGGAAAATAGTACTAATATTTATATGCCAAACTCAAAATTACCTTTGCTACATTTCTGTGTAACATTCATATGTGTCAATTTTACTATAATATAACCACATTAATAGTCATGCTAAATTTTATTGCTTATTTAAATTTTAATAGAAGTACTGCAGTTATGTTTGAAAATTTATTTATATAAGTGCTATAACTATAAGGCAATTATAACTCATTTTATATTTACACATCTATATTTGTAATATTATATTGTAAATATTCCCATTAAAACTGGGGTTTATGAGATATTTTTTCCTTTAAAAGAGTTCTATTTAATATATAAAATTAAGAAAATTGTTCTATGCTTTAGAAAACAAGTCAGTGTAGTAGAAAAAAATAGTTTCTTAAATAAACTATGCATGTACACAGAAAAATGGAAATGAAGCGCATGACTTAAAACTTAGTGTTACACTCTGCGAGTGAATGGACACTCTAGTCCAGTCAATTATGATTATCTAAATCCCAATATTCACTGAAATGTTGTGAGACTGTCTGTTAATGATTCTTTCCTTAGAAAAAAAACCTTCCATGGTAATTTACATTTTATGAAGACTGTTTTTTGGGTAGAAATTCATATACTGACTAATGAATAGGGTGAGCCTAATGAGAATCTAAATTCATGAAATTATTCTTGCCTCTGGTATTCACACCTGTGACATCAAATTCCATTGAGTGTGGGTGGGATATATGTTTTCCTGTTAACCAATAGAGTATGGTAAATGTAAGGATTGTCAATTCTTTGGCTATGAGCATAAGATTGTAATTTCTGTCTTGCTCTCAGACTTTCTTGATGGCTTTTGATGAGGCAAGCTGCCAGGGTTGGAGATATCTACATAGCAAGGAACAGAGGGCAGCCTCTAGCCAAAACCCAGCAAGAAATGAGCCCATCAGTCCAACAACTTGTAATGAACTGAATTCTGCCAGCAACCACATGATTTTGAGAGCAGATACTTCTCCAATTGAGTCTTCAAATGTGATCACGGCACTGACTGACACGTTGATTGCAGCCTTGTGACACACCACAGAAGCACCCAGTGCTTCATGGAGTTTAGTTGTGCCTGCATTCCTGATTCCCAGAAACTGTGAGAAAATATGAGAAATGTTTCAAGATGCTGAATTTTTGGCAATTTGTTATTCAGCAATAGATAATAATATTGTACATATATAGGTCTGTACTTTAATTGCATTTTCCCAAGCAATTAGTAATTCATGCTCAGGTTTACATTCCAGGTCCTTTTTTATTTGGTAAAAATGAGCTAGGCCATGCAAAGGAGTCCATCTCTGAGCATTAATAAATTCCAATGTGTCCAGAAAACCTGAAGTTCAGACCCTAATCTGTAGATTCTTTATGGCGGGAGAGGCAACATCTGATTTTTACTGCTTATATATCTACTTTGATTTGTTTCAAACCTCAATGGTGTACATTATTACGACCAACACAACTTATATCATTAACAGAAAAATACAAAAAATATTCAAAAAGCAATATCTTCTTTGTATGTGTTGTATAATAATGGAAATCCAATTACTCTCCCAGAAATATAGTATATTTATATAAATAAGAGAGTGATAACATGTTTGTTTGTTTTTGTTGTTATACTTTTACTCTGAGCAATACTAGGTGTCTATAAAAGAGAGACCCAGTGAAAGAGTTGTTTAAAATATAGGAAGTTTATTCTTTTTGATGTACCAGACTCATTTACATGATCTAGGTTGGCAGGGCAGTGTATCTTCTCTTCATTCATGGATTCAGTTTCCTTTCTATCTTTTTCTTTGCCCTCCACAATGCTTTCATATTCAACATGTGATCCATATGCTAGTATCATTGGAATCTCCAGGGAATTTGTTAGAAATGCCGAATTATGGTTCAACCCCAGAATGAATCATAGTTTAATTTAACATCATGTTATCCATATGTACACCACTGTTTGTAAAGTCTTTCCAAAGGGCTCTGTTATCTACAGTTGTGACACCACCCGTCTGGTTTCAGGTGGCAAAAAAGAAGAAATAAATTTGTAGAAGTACACACTCAATATTTCAGATTTCAGCTTGGAAATTACACATATCCTTTTTGCCTACAACCAGTCAATAAGAACTTAGTCACTGAACTTCACTTAGTAGCAAAGAGGGCTGGGGTATATTCAGTAAAAAATTCTCTGTGCATGTTCCTGGTGCCAGGTACCTTTGTCAGAGACTGCTAGAAATCCACTAGAAAGGCATTTGATGATTTATCTTCAGTTAAGGATATGAATTCAAATTGACCATCAAAACTCAAAACACTTGAGTTTGAGGTTCATCAAAATAGATATTCAGAAATTGACTAACAGATTTTTTTTTTTTTTACTTTGGTTTGACTACCAGATTTGCATCTTAATTTTGCTATTCACAGGAGCTCTGATTGGGACGCCATGAACCCAGGTAACTCTGTTACTGCTGAAGAGGGTTAAGGATTTTAGTGGACATCTAGCATTCTCTGAAACAGGCATAGAGAACCAGGAACATCCATAGAACCATTTTTATTAAAAATTAACTTCAATTTGACAGATATTTATCGACTCCTCATTATGCACTAAGTAATATTCTTCCTTGTCTTCTGAGCTCACATTCCGGTGGATTATGCTATTTCAAAAAATCAAGTAACAAATCCAGGCCTTTGCGAGTTCCAAGGATTTGAAGAGTTTGAATGAATGTTTCTCAAATAAGGGACTACTCTTTTATTTATGAGATTGTACTTTTATCCCCCTCCTGCTCTGTGAAGCCCCCTTTTGATCTGAATTTTCATCCCTGCACATTCTCTATCATTGTACTTCTGAATTTTGGACAGTAATTATCAGAATCAGCTACATTCTAAATCTCTTGTGTGACTATTGCATTTATTTGCTTGCTTTCCTGGTCCTCCACTCTGTATGCTGCTTCTGTTTAAGTGGGTGCTGTTTTCTCTCACAGTTCTCATGCAAATGAGCCTGGAAAGGAGGTTTTAGGTATCATTGTTTATCAATACTACTTAATCTCTGTCAGATTATGCTACTCACAGCCCTTTTTTCTTAGTCATCTCTGGTTTACCAGGTCAATCCACTTAATTCCTTGAAGGTTTGAGCTCCTGATTACTGTAACTGCACCATGTTTCTGCCATAATTCTTGATGATTTTAACATCCACAAAGATGATCTTTCCAATATACTGGTTTATTTATTGACTGATTGCCTAATAGTTTTACAGTAATCTTTAACCATTTTAGATGCTTACTCCCATAGTCATACTATAAATCTTGTCATTACCCTCCTATTTTCTCAATTTCATACTCCCTAATTTCCAACCCCACCTCTATTATTTCCCCTTTACATGTACCATAGCCCAACTCTCACAATTCCTTGAACTCGTCAGTGATTTATAAACCATGGATCCTACCAACTTTTTACATGACTCTCAGCATGCTCCTTCCTAAGAAGCTTTGCACAAGTCGTTCCCTATGGCTTT
Organism: Tolypeutes matacus; assembly: GCA_026826555.1. Taxonomy (NCBI): domain Eukaryota; kingdom Metazoa; phylum Chordata; class Mammalia; order Cingulata; family Chlamyphoridae; genus Tolypeutes; species Tolypeutes matacus. The sequence goes on along the minus strand of JAKSZT010052237.1, from coordinate 1,700,644 downwards.
ATCATTCTTCCTTTAGATATGTGTCTGGCTTAAAACCTCACTTAACCTGGTTTACTATTAAATTATGCCTTCTTAATATGACTTTTCTGGCTACATTTTAGAATTGCAACTCCCAGTCACTAACATTTTGTATCCTCTATTACTCCATCCCTGCTGAAGAGTCAACAATAAGGTAATATAAATTGCATTACTGCAAAATCAAGTGATTTTGCCAAGTGCATTCCATATGATCCAAAAGTTGGGCCAGTCTATTTTGGTTCAAATGTATATTACTGAAACAAGATGGCCTCTGAGAAATTTCTCATTTTTGTTTGGAGCTGGCCACAGTTACCAGGTTGCTATTTAATCTCAAGCATTTCTATCCTCAACTTCTTTTGGCACTATAGGAACACAAGGGTTACAGCATTAGGTTCTAAAATATTAATGTCACTCTTGTAGGAAAATAATTTTCCAGAGTTGTTTTTTCCCCTTATGTGGCAGTTTGATATGGTTATGAATTCCAAAAATACATATTGGATTATACTTTTAAACTGATCTGTTCCTCTGGGCATGATTATGTTATGATTAGGGCTTTGATTGGGTCACATCAGTAGGACATTGTATCCCCTCCCCTTTGTGGGCAGGGACTCAGAGATAAAACTACGTGGTAGAGCACAGGAGTTAGTTGGAGTTTTGAGTTGGAGTTCTGATGCTGAGTATTAATGCTGGAGCCCTGAGAAGTGAACACACAGAGGAGCTTGGTCATGAGGAAAGAGAGAAGGCCCTGGAAGATAAACAAGCTGTTTGCCTGATAGTCTACAGCTGGCCTTGTGGCGCGAGGCAAAGCCTAGAGAGCCTCATAGTCTACAGCTGACCTTGTGGAGAAAGCAGAGAAGCTGAGCCGGGAGACAAGCAAACCCTGGGAAGAGAGGAACCCAGGAAGCCTGAACCCTCACAGATTTTGTCAGCTATCTTGCTCTAACACATGGCAATGACTTTAGTGAGGGAAGTAAAATGCTTTATAGCCTGGTAACTGTGGACTTCTACCCCAAATAAGTACCCTTTATAATAACCAACTGATACCTGATATTTTGCATCAGCAGCCCTTTGGCTGACTAATACACCTTATTATGCAAAAAGAGAAAATCTAATTCTTTGCCTTTGAATAGAACAGGTCATTGAAAAAAACTATAAAAATTGATTGACTGCAAAGGGCAGGAAGATTCCTTTTTGGTGTGATGGAAATGGTGGTCATTACATGGGTGTATACATTTCTCAAAACTCACCTAAATGTATGCTTGAAATTTGTGAATTTTGTTGTTTAAATTATAAAGGAGTTGATTTACAAATAAATATATGTAATTTTTTCTTTGTATCCTCTTCTTTCCTTTTTTTACTGAATAACCAACTGCAAAATGTTTTAGAAATTAAAGAACTTTTAATGAACAGTTACACTTTAGTATATTTTATCAGCACCATTACGATCATTAGGGCTAGTAATAAGTATTCTAATTTACAGTTAACAAGACTAGGAAACTAGGGGAAGATAATACATTTGCTAAAGCCCCAGAAACATAAGTGATAGAACAAACATTCAATTGTGTCATCTTTTTAACAGGATTTGGAGTTTTGCCTTACAAAGACTTTGGTAACTTTTAGTTGTCTACACCTTGATATGAGTTTGAATGTATACCTTTCCTTGGAGCAGTGTATGTGTGTGGAGTAGAGTCAGAAATGTGGTGATGAGCACTTGCTTAAGGAAATGGAAGATGTTACTAAGGATGGGAGAGGAGAAAAGGAATGAGGATGAAATCTACCTATTGATAGCCTTGACTGGGCTTAATTATCCCATGGTTCACTGTGCTCCTGGACTAACTGTCCTAAGAAGTTCATTGAGATGGATGGGACTCTCCTGATTGTAGTTGCAGACTCTGTCAGTTCTTTGGGATGGTCATTGTCCACCATCATCTCCTTGTTAGTTGTCCTGGGTGAGTCCCTTTAGGTTTGGGAGGGGAGGGTAGTAATTCTTGAACTTCTGGAGGCAGAAAGGCAGTTCTGATCATTTGTGAACTATTATGAAATTTTTATAAATATCTGTTGGAGGAAAAAGAAATCTTTAATTTATCTGCTCATCCTGGAAATGCTTTGGGACAATAGAGCTGAATTTAGATAGATTTTATTTCTAGAAAGGAAGCAGTGGTAGGAACTTTATTTTCCTCCTGCCAGTATCACAGACACTTTTAGAGCATCTAACTCCAGCCTTACAAAAAATTGGCTCTCTATGGGAGTTTTCCCTCCCTTTAGATCCTGAAAGAGCAAGCAAGAGTGGATCTATCTGATTTACAATTTACATATTGCAAATGCAGAGCACATGATTAATCCTTAAAACAAACAAATTAAAAAAGAAAAGCTATGACGTCTGTTAGAGAAGTATTTGTGAAGCGGCCATTACCCAGACTTCACCCACCTTCAACTTCTTTACTGGCAAAGTCACAAATCCATGGAACAGTCATCCTCTGGTCTTCAGGTACCATCACTTATTTTACTATTGTGTGCCATTCTTCCAACTGGTGTTCAACTGTGTGCCGTTCCACAACCTGTTAAGTCTAATGAAAAGGCATGGCCAGACCTTAAATCCAGAAACCAGAAACAAGCAGCCCTATATACTTCTCATAACAGGAATTCTCAGTGACAGGGCCCCCTCCCCCTGAAGTGAGTGAAAACACTCAAACATGATTTCTGTTCTTCAAAGTGAAGTGGGTCATGCAGAGCTGCCATTTATCAAACCCAAATCAGAGCATTTTTTGGTTACCCAGGCTGTGATGGGACTTCTACCCCTGCTGTTTTGGACTCTTTGTGCTATTTAAGTTTCGAGGAGATTATTTGCCCTTTCTGTACACTTTATTCTGTGCAATAAAATGATCATTTGCTGGAAGTTTCTGTTGTGCCCTGAACTTGTGTTCCCAGGACAAACTCTTGTGGCAACTCTGTCCTCAACCTCTCTATTGGATGTCATCTCTTTGTTTACAAGAAAAAGGTAAGTTTTAAGGCACTTGCCATCATTTAGTTCTGTCTCCTGAGAAACCTGAAGTTCCTGGAACTTATTTCCCACAGTGATATGAACATTTTGATGTTTCAGAGAGCCACACCTTTCATTGACCTCTGCTTCATACAGACCTGTTTCAGACCAATTATGATTAAAATAGGAGTACAGTGAATGGGGCTAAGGTATAGCATCCTAAATGTGCAGATTCATTATTTGCAAAGGTTATGGGCAGGAAAAAGATAGGGATGCATACTTGGATACTGATGTTGGGTGTCCAGGACCCACTGTCACAATTACTTGTGGTCAAGAGCTACATCTTCTTTCTCTTGCTTTGTTGAGGAATAATATGTATAGTGTAGGAGAGAGGAGCAAATTATTTAATTAAATCATGGGATAAAATACTGTTAAAGTAATCTTTTTTTTTTTTTTTAATGCCAGACAGGAATTTATTCTTCCATTAAATAAGATTATAGCACTCTGACTTATTTATAACTTGAAATTCCATCCAGGATTTATGCTAAGTTTTCTCCCCTTTACATCAAAGACAAGACTCCTATGCAAAGAAAACTTCACTCAAAAAAGCTTTTAAAGCTCTTTGAACTAATCACATCACCTAAATTTGGAAATAAAAAAGGCTCAGTAGCAACAGCTGGTGCTATCTATCCCTTCACACCGATAACTGCACAGGCTCCTCTTTACACATTACACTGCATTATATTCAGAGAGATCTGACCCAGGAAGCTTTCTTCTGAAGGCAAAGACATTTACTCAGCCTGAAGAAACTCAAGGTTTTAGTCAAGAGGACCATATGTTAATGACAGGTGCACTTAGTGGCAATCATGTTTTCATATTCTTTATAAGTAATTGAGTCATCAGGCTCAATGGTCAAAACACTTGAGGGGCTGTATTTGGCAGGAACACATGATGGCCTTGGCACTGAGGAGTCAAGCTTCTCATAGATGAGTTTCTGTACCATGGTATGAACCGGAGAGACATACCAGTGCCCAACTGCCCTTGGACAGTCCCCTTTACAGTATCGAGGGTTGTATCTGTGCGGGGCCACAATCCAGTTGTCCCACTTCAGCTGGCTAAAGCTAAGTCTAAAGTCATGGAGCTCACACTTGTTTTGGGGAAATAGAATCGTTTGAAGTATTCACTCAGATTGAAGAAAGGTGGAACCAGGGGCTTCTTCAATTCAGAGCTGACAGTTTCCTGACCTCTCGGGTGATGGGGCGATCTCCCACCTGGAGCAACTTCTTGTCCTGTGGGATAGGGAGACAGACCTGTCTTCTGGTCAGGACCTTGTGAAGGTCCCCTTTTATAGTGATAAGCCTGGACACTTGTGTCATTCAGGTACAGGAGCAGTGAGGGAGGTACCAGAAAAGACATGTTAAACGGACTCTCCTGTGCTGAAGGGGGCTGCAGCTGGTTGTTCATGCAGGTAAAGTTTACAGACATATGAATACTTCTCTTGTTAGAGTCCACTAGAGGCAGGAGTGTAGTCACATCAAGCTCAACCCATTTTTGTGTTTTTTTCTAAATTCAAATGTAAATGAGTGTGGAGCTCTAGGGAGAGCCTTGCTAGATGACTTTGGCTCCTTTATCACAAGGTCACACACACATTTAACAGCAGAGGGAAAAGAAATGGAGTAGTTGAAAGTGTATAGTAAGGCGGACTTGAGTAAGTGTTCAAGAGCAGTAACACGATCCAGGTTAAACAGCACGTCCACTGATGGAAAGATTCCTGTCACTTAGTCCATTGGAACCTGTTTGTGCTGGATACAGGAGGTGAAGAGCTGCACAGTGTTGTAGAGGTGACTTTTGTTGGATTTAGGGATCCCCTCCTTAGTAGCATATGCCTTATAGAGCCTCTTCATGTAGTGTAAAGCTCTGGAGTCTGGCTGCAGCCTAGGGATCCCTTCTCGTTCATCAGACAGAACTTTAAAGAGAGGGAGAAGGAGGCCTGATCTGTCTCCTCCATCTAGAGGATTCAGCAAGGACCAAGGCTCAGTCTCAGATTCCAACTCAGCACTGGCTGCAATCTGAGCTTCTCCCCTGGAAGCCTGACAATGAATGCTAACAGAAAAACACAGGCAGGCAAAGCAGCAAAACCAAAGGAAGAATTTGTTGGGAAGCGCCATGGCTTAGAAAACTAGCAAGGAGCATATACCCCCATACCAGTCTTCTTTCTAAAGGCCAGGAAGAGCCTAGCTTGGTCTCTTAAATAACTTTTAGGTGTGTGGGTGGACTAGGACCACTTCTGTAATCAGTCCTCAAGGATGCCCAGCTGAAGATAATTTTTATCAGTTCTATATCAAACAGCTGATAGCACCCTAGTTTTCCAATTTGTCCTACTTAGAAACAGATTTATATGGTTATTTAGCTTTCCTCTTCCTTTTTCCTGACATTTCTGAAAAACCTCTTAAAATATAAGAGGTTGTATTAATGGACTGCTATGTAGCTAAGGGCTAAGAGAAATTGAGGAATGATCTTAAAACCTCCCCCCTTTTGAGAGAAATTAGGGTTCTTAAAATGTTCATTTGATGCTTGTTGAAACTTTCAAATCATGTAGAAAAGCTAACTAATTATTCGTGATGATACTAAGATCTGTTGGAATGCAATTTATGCTATTGGGTTTACTCTTCTCCATTCTCACCACCTCGCCCACTTCCAGGTGCTCAGAATAAGTACTTTAAAAGTAATTATTTACTGAATGTTGATTTGGAGCATGAAAGTCAAAACTTGCATGGAAATCCCAGAGAGCAGAGAACTGATACGTTGTCTGGTTCTCCCAGGTGGCTTAGTATAGACTAAGCAGTTGAAATATTGCATTTGTACTTGTAATATGCTTAAAAGAGGAGGATTGCTCCTTTAACCTTGACTTATTTTTTAATATATCTTAATGTCCTTACTATGTCTGGCCTGCACATTCATCTATCTTGTTTCTGTTGAAAGGTTTAGTGATGTCTGCATGTTCTATAAAATAAATGAATGTTTTATTTCTATTAATCACCCAAGTGGTGGTTAATATGGTATTTTTGCCCTTAACTGTAATGAGTGTTTATGTTCTCACCTTGAGGCTTAGACCAGGCTAGAGATTGTTTTAGAAAAATGAGGCAATGATGTGTCATAAAAAGCCAAAATGAGGAGCTATCCAGTGCCACCCCAAAGAAGACCATTTGCTGAAAGTCAACCTAGACTCACAGTACTAGAAACAGAACCAGTTTGTGCAGTTCCTGGACTGATAAAACTGAGGTGTGTTTGCAAAATATAAACTCATTGCCTACCACACCTCCCTTCAAGATGGTCTGTGGCTGGTAAGCCGGGGGATCAAGTACACTCAAACTACTGGATGGGAGCTTAGTTCTAGATTATAATATGACCAGTAATCCAATTAAAAAACACTTACAGACACTGCATCTAGTAGAAAAAGTCAACTGTATAGGACAACAACATCCTTACTTGAAAAACACAAAAACACTACAACCACAATCTTCCCTGCCTCTCATTGGAGAATTATGGTCATCCTGACATAAAAACCCAGAGGACAAAGCCTCTAGGGAAAAACTAGCTAAGGCCCTGTTAGCCTCTTTATTCCAACCTACCACCACTAACCGCCATTTGTCAATTACTTGACTATCAGATGGCTCTTGTTGCTGAATTTGAGGAAAAGTCTGCCAGTTAATTCTAAGGCAGCGGTTACTAAGAGAAGCCCTAGATCTGTGTCCCTCATTTTGGTACTGAAGACGATGATGGTCTGAAAATAACTGGGTCCCCTTTTAGCTGTCGGACAAGATGGTATAAAACCTCCCATCCGCTGCCGCGTGGTGGCACCTCGTCACTGCTGTGAGGACTCACTGGCCCTAAGATCCCAGCCAGCGCGCGCCTTGAGGTCAGTTGGCCCCTTCTCTTCACCTATTTGTCCCTGTCAGAACTCAGCCACTTCCTGCTCGGGGGCCACATGAAAGGGCCATGGCGGGAGAAGTGTAACAGCCTCGGGGGACTCTACCACGCTGCCCGCTTGATCACCATCCTCTTCCTAAAGTAATCTTTATCCATAAAATGCTTCTTTGCTTTCCCTTGCAGTCTGAATTTTTCTGTATCTAATATCCTGATTCTTCATCCTTCTCTGATTCTTGCCCTCTGTGACCCTTTATCCCTCTGGCTCTTACTCCTTCCCTCATTGTCTAACACTTCCCCCCACTATTATTTTTCAAATATACATATAAAATGCTTATTTCTTTGTTGATGCATCCAGTAAATGACATCCATTTCATAGTCAGCACAGGTACTGATCATGGCAGTGACTTCCCCCTTTACCTGTTTATTATTCTTGGCATTGTCTTGCCTCTACCTGGATGTTAGGAATCTGATGCGCGGCATAGCAATGGAGGTGGGATGTTACAGGGAGACTGCCAGGGAACATGAAGGCTTGGGTTCTGGTCCTGGACCACACTGATGGCTCTCAGTCAAACCCTGCATCACACCCTACCCTGAAGTGCACAAAGGAGAATGCTGACTTGTCTTACTTAGCTCAAGAGATATCATATGATCAAATGAACAAAAAAGATGTTAAGTAAAAAATGAGACATGGATATAATTAGAGATTATATCATTTAATTAAACTAAAGTGAGAGAGAGACTGTAGAAGGCTGGTAGTAAACAAGTTATGTGGCTGAGGAAGTCTAGTAAGGCTTTTATGAGAAGATGGTATTTTAACGTGGTACTCTCTCCAAAGGTAAAATTGGAGATTTGAGGTTATAGCAGAGGAAAAATCATTAAGTTTCTGTGAAACAATATAAGAAAATGAGCTGTCCTGGTATGTTTATAAGGGATATCAAATGTCATGCTTAACTAGAGCAAGCTTAAGCAGAAGCACCAGGAGGAATAGTGGACAATAGATTATGGTGCAGTGTTAGAGGACTTGAATGCTCATTGTGTATCTCAAATATTAATTTTAAAACCATAATTAGTAACCATATTTTAATTTATGACTCATCACATTTTTCAAATGTCAGTATTTCCTTTCAAAGGATGGCAAGTGGGATAAAAAGTCAAGGAAGGAAAGCATGAAGAGCAGAGAAAATCACTGAATTTAGATAACTCAATAAAAACCAGTCAGGATCGACTTAAAATTCCAAGAGTGGCCATTTGTGATACTGGCATTTATGAAGTCTCTGTCTGAATTTGCTATTTATGAGTTAATGTTTCTCACAATGAAAACTCACAAAGATATGTCATCCAAAGTAGTATTTTTTTCCACTAAAGGAACAGTTTATTTAAAAGTTAATGAGTACTAAACACTGTGTGAGAGGATTATTATATTCTGTGTTTTACAAATACAAAAATGATGAATTTGAGAGGATTTCTTCTTGATCCCTCTCTTCTGTAAATATCTATACTCAGAATTATATCTAAACCAATTTGACCAACATCAAGATACATGTTTGGCAGAAGAATTACTAGAATCCAAATCTTTGGGTTCTCTAATCTGATGTAGTCTCATGGAAATTTGAAAGACCTTTTGATTCTTTTTTAAGAAAAGAATTGCCAAGTCTGAAGATACCGATGAGTCATACCTGGAATGATCACAGTGCCAGTCTTTATTTTGTTAAAGCCACAAAGAATCCACTGAGTTTCTAAGTGCAGGGAACAGAAAACCAGATGTATGCAATGGGGCTCTGATATCTTGAAGGAGGTAGTCACATCATTACAGTTAATCTCAAAGTCTTTTGAACAATATGCCTTAAAAATAATGCTGGCAAAATACTCTTAAATATATCTGAATGTGTTTTGTTCTTACATATTAGGAACTGAATAAATATTAATAGAAACTGCTCTCATTTTTCTTTGCCTTCAATTTTTCTATTTTGCCAATAGAATAATTTCAAAATTTCATAACCTGGTTTATATGGCCTTTAACCAAGAGGACAACTTACTTTCCTAAGCTTTTCTAGCATGGCTTTTTAGACAGGGTAAACTAGAGTATTCATATTGATCTATTTGATGTGGCAAAGTATTTCCACTAAACCTTTCATTTCACTTTTCTTATCCAAATGCCCTCATTCCTCTGCTTTTCAGATCTCTGGTTCCCAAACTTTTCATAATCAAGAATCTATTTAATTCCTGTCACATGACCCCTTGTTTTGCTGCCATTCTTCACATTTTATACATTTGTCTCTTTTTTTATTTTTTAAAGATGTTTAAAAATGTTCATCCTGGCCTCTGATCACCATGGGATGACCAGTATCATCCACAGTAGTGATATGATTTCAAACAACCAGAAAAGGAATTTAATGTTTAATAAAGTAATGCAGCTTTATTATGGGTAAACAGACAATTTTAATAAATATTTTCCAAACATTGGAAACCTAGTAGTAAGCACTCATTGCAGGAACTATATGTTTTGTACATATTATTTAAAATTTATAACACTAAAAGGCAGATTGTTTTATAATTTCTGTATTCAGGCAAATAAAATAAAGCTTAGAGCTATCAAGGATCTTGTTAAATGTCACAATACTGTTGGATGGTAGGGTGGGGTGTGGATAACTCTAGGTAGTATGGCTTCAGACTCTAGCAATTGATAGCTGTGCTCACACCTCTCATCAAAGTTTCTGAACATTTGCATCTCAGAGAAGCTGGTTTGAAACCTGATGATTTCCACTTAAATTTGTAGCTCATCTCTTACATAATTTTAAATTCCTCACTGTCCTGTCTGTACTTTAGGAAATTGAACTCTTCTCTGCATGTTTTCTACTCTTCTAACACCTCCCACACGGTGTCTTACATAATTAATGACCCTATGTACATTTATCCTAAAACTCATTTAAGATGTTAAGAAGAGAGGAACATTTTCCCCCATTCCTCAGAATATCTATAGCTTATTTTGATTCAATATTAAAAACAAAAGATAAATTTGGAATTATGTAAGAAAATGGAATACATATGATAATTTATTTATTTATTTTGAAAAAAGTGAGGTAAATTACAATGGGAAAATTGACTGGATGCTCTAAAAAAAGAAAAACAATGACAGTAGAAGACAAATAAAACAACGGAGGGGGCAGATGTGGCTCAAATGGTTGGGCATCCGTCTCCCATAAGGAGGGATCTGGGTTCAATCCCTGGAACCTCCCAGTAAAAAAAACAACAACAACAAAGGAAAGAAAAAACAATTTCATAACAGTGGGAAAACAGAGACTGAGACATGCATGGTGTTTACTCTGAGCCAGATCTTTCTTCATTAATCAGCACAGTATACCTGATTTGTCTTCTTTTTTTTTTTTTCAAATTTGACTTCATTTAATTAAATTAGTAAATTTAAGTAAACCATTCGATTGTTGACATTGTTTGTAACCAGAGGAATTGGGTAAAGCAAAAAAAATAAAAATAAAAGACTTCCAAATTGACAAGGATGAACATAACTCTATTTTTGCAGATAATACAATCCCATAAAGTGAAAATCATGAAAAACACATCATAGGGCTATTACAACAAGTAAAGGAATTTAGCAAAGTGGCAGGCTACAATATTAACCCAAAAAATCAACAGTGTTTTATACACAAATAATCAAATACCTAAAAGGAAATGAAGAACATTACATTTCCAACAGCAACTAAAAGAATCAAATATCTAGGAACACACTCAAAACAGATGAAAAGGACCTATACACAGAAAAAAAGCAAAAAGAAATCAAAGATGACCAAAATTAATGGAAAGACATTCCATATTTCTGGACTGGAAGACTGACTAACATTAAATGTAATTTTTTTTTTTGGGGGGGGGGGGTCTGAGTTACTTTTTTTTTTTTTTTAATTTTTAATTTATTTTTATTTTGGGCAAAAATCAAAATTCTCACAATACATACAAACATTTGCAAAATGATATATAAATATATATGCATATATGTGTATTTGCTTACAAAAATGTTATATATATACATATATTTTAAGAGGTGCTTAGATTACCCAAAATATTACACGGAACCCACTGGGATTCCCATGTTGCCCACCTCACACACCTCCCACCACATCCCACACAAACATCTTGCACAAGTGTGGCCCACCACCCTCAATGAACTTACACATCCTGGAGCCTTGCCACCAACCATAGACCACAGTTCACACCGTAGACCACACTCTCTCCCACTCAGTTATGAGTGATGTGTGCTGATTTAAAATGGCCTACATCCGTTGCCACAGCGGTACTCAGGACAACCTCTAACTCCCAAAAAAGCCCCAGTATTTCACTGCTCATCCCCTCTCTACCCCAAAAGTGTCAAGTGGCCACTGGCTCCACCTCATTGTTATAATTTCTTCCATTGCTAGAATCACCATATGTGAACAAGAGAATATCATCAAGTCCACTCTAGTCCATAGTTCTTCCCCCAATCCTGAGGGGACTGGGATGGTGATGTCCACTCCAACACCAAGTGAGAGAGGGCTTATATCCCATGGATATGGTGGGTGGGATGATCCTGCCTGCAGATGCAGGCCCTCTCCATTCCCTGGGATGGCCATTGCCCATCCTTGTCTCCTCACCATGTGACTTGGATGAGCCCATTGAGCTGTAGGGTAGGAGTTGCAGCTCCACCGAGATTTCATGCACACCTGGCACATAGGTAGGTGGGAGGCTCCAGTCTCTGGAAGTATACCTAAAAACTCCAGGATCACATATAGGTTTGAATAGAAGGGACTGGTGAACCATGTGCAGGGAGGACTTATTTGAGTCTAACTCTGTCACTCTCAGGAGCGCAGATTCCAAAATAGAACCCACTGATAAGGCATCAGTCTCTGGGGCTATCCCCCCTTATATAGGACCTGGGTGTCTCCGGAGCTCTCAGGAACCCCTCTGTGTGGGGTGATAGGCAATTAGATGTTCTATGAGATCCTACTGAGGTGTGCATAAGAGTTACCTCTGGGATGACCTCCCAACTCTCTTTGAAGTCTCTTAGTCACTTGAATTCATTTGTCTTTACCATTTCCCCCTTTTATTCAAGGTCTTTTTCCAGTTGTGTTGCCAGTTGGCACTTGGTATTAATCCCTCGTTGCCAGGGAGGCTCATCCCTGGGAGTCATGTCCCACGTTGGGGGGAAGGTAATGCAATCATATGCTGAGTTTGGCTTGGAGAGAGGCCACATTTGAGCAACAAGGAGGCTGTCAGGTGGCAACCCTTAGGCAACCCACAACTGCAAGCTAAGTCTCAGTTACAAGAGCAAAGACTCACAAGGGTATTCATCAATAAAAAAAAAACACATCAGTGGGTCATCCTATTTTGACAGGCACTGTCCCTACACTCAGAGGACTATTGCTGCTGCCTTGGAGACTGTGGCAGAGCTCTCCAGGCTAGGAATTCAGATTCCCTCATTTATTGTGTGATTATCCACCCATCGTGACCATGCCCCATCCCCCGATCCTTTGAATAATTTTGTATATCTTTCATGTATATTCAGATGAACCAACCCCCACGAAACCCCAAGACACCCCCCCCCAATAATCCCCTGCAGTACCCATTGTAACCCTTCTGTGATCCAAATCCTCCATGAACATTTATTCCATAAAATAATCAAATACACTTACTAGGAAAAAGAAACAAGTGTGATAAGCTTACATGCAAGAGACAAACATAAGGAAACTCAGGGGGGAAAAAAAAAAGAGAGAGAGAAGGAAAAAAAACCAAATAATCAAACAAAGAACAAAACAAAATAAAATATAATCAGTGGAATGGGACATTCAAAAAATGGGCAAAAAAGCAATGGATGTGACTTTAAATATATATATATATATTCATTTTTTTCCCCTTTCTCTTTTCTTTTCTCTTTGTCCTTCCTTTTATCACTGTGTTAATGGATGTCTGGTGTGTCATGACACCTTCCTCCTCTCAATCCCAATTGTCTCCCAATTTTTCATTTAATTTTCAAAGAAGTTTTAAGTCAAAGCAAAGTCACACGGAGTGCTGGAGACTCCCAGATAACAAACCACCTCCCCTTTCCCACCCCATATTAACTCCTCCCCCCTTTTTTTTGGTTGTTAGCATTGTTATAACTGTTATACACATAGCAAAATATAGCAACTAAACATTGTCAGTGATTTACACTATAGTTTACAATTTAGATGATACAGTTTAATAATTTTGATGATATTTACCATGTCCTGTGTCCATTACTGTAAGGTAATGAAAAACCTTCCCCATGACCACCAAACAACCCATTAGATCTTGACTGTTCCCTTCCCCCCAGGCCCCCAGGGCCCATGATACCCCCCTCTCCCCACCCATGGAATGTCAAGATTCACAGTTACATGCCCTGGGGATTTGAACCGGCCCTTCCTAATCCACCCACCCCCCAGTGCTGCACCACCAAACCCAGGAACACCACCACTCATCTGCCCCATCCCCCAACATGCAACCACACTCTATCCCTTTACCATAGATTATGTCCACATGGGTGATGGCTCAAAGCCTACTCTTCTCTTACTCTCCTTTGTTAACCTATCTTTCAGACAATGGTTCTCAGAGACTGCTCACTTTCCTCAGTTCAGATCAGTGAGGTCATATACTGTTCATTCTTCAGTGCCTGGCTTGCTTCACTCAACATAAGGTCTTCAAGATTCATCCACGTTATTCCATGTGTTAGCACTTTGTTCCTTCTTACAGTTGAGTAATATTCCATTGTATGTATGTACCACATTTTGCTTATCCATTTGTCTGTTAATGGGCACCGGGGCTGATTCCAACTTTTGGCAATGGTGAATGATGCTGCTATAAACATTGGTGTGCATATATCTGTTTGTATTTTTGTTTTCAGTTCTTCTGGGTATATACCCAGCAGTGGAATTGCTGGATCATATGGAAGATCTTTTGCTAGTTTTCTGAGGAACCGCCAAACTGTCCTCCACAGTGGCTGGACCATACCGTAGTCCCACCAGCAGTGGATGAGGGTTCTTATTCCTCCACATCCTCTCCAACATTTAGTGTCTCCTGTTTTTTTAATAGCTGCCATTCTGATAGGTGTAAGATGGTATCTCATTGTGGTTTTGATTTGCATTTCCCTGATAGCAAGTTATGTTGAGCATTTTTTCATGTGCTTTTTAGCCATTTGTATTTCTTCCTTGGGGAAGTGTCTTTTCAGGTCACTTGCCCATTTTTTAAATGGGTTGTTTGTCCTTTTATTTTCAAGGTGTAGGATTTCTTTATATATGCAGGATATTAGGCTCCTATCAGATATATGGTTGCTGAATATTTTTTCCCATTGGGTAGGCTGCATTTTTATTTTCTTAATAACGTCCTTAGAGGTGTAAAGGTTTTTAATTTTGAGGAGATCCTATTTATCAATTTTTTCTCTTGCTCCTCATACTTTGGCTGTGAAGTTCATGAAACCATTTCCTATTACAAGGCCCTGTAGATGCTTCCCTACATTATCTTCCAAGGTTTTTATGGTTTTGGCTCTTATATTTAGATCTTTGATCCATATTGAGTTGATTTTTGTATAAGGTGTGAGATCGTATTCTTCTCTCATTCTTTTGGATATGGATATCCAGTTCTCCAAGCACCACTTGTTAAAGAGGCCACTCTCTCCCAACTGAGAGGGCTTCGTGGCCTTGTCAAATATCAGATTACTGTATATGCGAGAATCTATATCAGAACTCTCAATCCGGTTCCATTGGTTAGTAGGTCTATCCTTGTGCCAATACCACGCAGTTTTGATCAATGTAGCATTGTAGTATGTTTTATTTTTTTTATTTATTTTTTCATTTTTTATTTTTTTAAAGATTTTATTTATTTATTCATTTATCCCCCCTTGCTGGTTGTGCTCACTGGGTCAGCTAACCACGCCGTGCGGGCGGGCTTGCCTTCACCAGGAGGCCCCGGGAACCAAACCCAGGGCCTCCCATATGGTAAACGGGAGCCCTACTAATTGAGCCACAGCCGATTCCCTGTAGTATGTTTTAAAGTCAGGTAATGTGATACCTCCAACTTCATTTTTCTTTTTAATATATCTTTGTCAATTCGGGGCCGTTTGGCTCTCCAAATATATTTTGTGGTTAGTTTTTCCAGTTCCTTAAAAAATATAGTGTTGACTTTTATTGGGATTGCATTAAATCTGTAGATTAGTTTGGGTTAGATAGACATCTTGATGATGTTTATTCTTCCCATCCATGAACAGGGAATATTTTTCCATTTATTTAAGTCTTCTTTGATTTCCTATAACAGTGTTGTGTAGTTTTCTGTATATAAGTCCTTTACATCTTTAGTTAAATTTATTCCTAGGTATTTGATTCTTTTGTTTACTATTGTAAATGGTATTTTTATACTGATTTCCTGCTCAGTTTGCTGGTTATTGGTGTATAGAAGTGCTACTGATTTTTGAGTGATGATCTTATAGCCTGCAACATTACTGAACTCCTTTATAAGTTCTAGAAGACTTGTTGTAGATTTCTCAGGGCTTTCTATGTATAGGATCATGTCATCTGCAAATAATGAAATTTTTACTTCTTCTTTTCCAATCTGGATGCCTTTTATGTCCTTTTCTTGTCTCAGTGCTCTTGCAAGTACTTCTAAGACAATGTTAAATAGGAGTGGTGTTAGTGGGCATCCTTGTCTTGTCCCCAATCTCAGAGGGAAGGCTTTTAGGATTTAACCATTGAAAATGATGTTAGCTTTGGGTTTTTCATATATACCCATTATCATTTTCAGAAAGTTTCCATCTATTCCTATATTTTGTAGAGTTTTTATGAGGAAAGAATGCTGTATTTTGTTGAATGCTTTTTCTGCATCTATAGAGATGATCATGTGATTTTTTCCTTTCAGTTTGTTTATATGGTGTATTACATTAATTGATTTTCTTATATTGAACCATCCTTGCATACCTGGGATGAAACCCACTTGGTCATTGTGTATAATCCTTTTGATATGTTCTTGAATGCGATTAGCAAGTATTTTGTTAAGGATTTTAGCATCTAGGTTCATTAGAGAAATTGGTCTGTAATTTTCCTTTCTTGTGGTATCTTTATTTGGTTTTGGTATTAGGGTAATGTTGGCATCATAGAATGAGTTAGGCAATATTCCTTATACTTCTATTTTTTAGAAGAGCTTAAGTAGAATTGGTGATAGTTCTTTCCGGAATGTTTGGTAGAATTCAGCTGTGAAGCCATCTGGTCCTGGACTCTTCTTAGTTGGGAGGTTTTTAATGACTGAGTCTATCTCTTTACTTGTGATTGGACTGTTGAGTTCATCTATTTCTTCTTTCATCAATGTCAGCTCTTTGTGGGTTTCTAGAAAATTGTCCATTTCCTCTAAATTGTCATTCCTGTTGTTATATAATTTTTCAAAGTATCCTATTATGATACTCTTTATTTCTGTGGGGTCAGTAGTGATATCACCTTGCTCATTCCTTATTTTATGTATTTGCATCTGTTCTCTCTTTTTCTTTGTTAGTCTGGCTAAGGGTTTGTCAATTTTGTTGATATTCTCGAAGAACCAGCTTTTGGTTTTGTTTATTGTTTCCAGTGCTTTCTTATTCTCTATTTCATTTAGTTCTGCTCTAATCTTGGTTATTTCCTGTTTTCTACTTCCTTTAGGTTTAGTTTGTTGTTGTATTTCCAATTCCTCCAAGTGTGCAGTTAGGTCTTCAATTTTAGCTATTTCTTCTTTTTTAATATATGAATTTATGGCTATGAACTTCCCTCTCAATACTGCTTTCACTGCATCCCATAGGTTTTGATATGTTGTGTTGTTGTTTTCATTAGTTTCAAGGTAGTTACTGATTTCTTTTGAAATTTCCTCTTTGACCCACTGTTTGTCTAAGAGTGTGTTGTTTAACTTCCATATCCTTGTGCCTAACCTGTTTCTCTGGCCATTAGTGATTTCCAACTTCATTCTGTTGTGGTCAGAGAAATTACTTTGTATAATCTCAATCTTTCTGAATTCATTGAGTGTTGTTTTGTGGCCTAGCATGTGGTCTATTTTGGAGTATGTTTCATGTGCACTCGAGAAGAATGTAAATCCAGCTGTATTTGGGTGTAGTGTTCTGTATATGTCTATTAAGTCCAAATCTTCTAATGTATTGTTGAGTGCCTTAGTTTGTTTATTGATTCTCTGCCCAGATGTTCTGTCTAATGATGATAGTAGTGTGTTGAAGTCCCCTGCTATAATTGTAGAGGAATTTATTTCTCCTCTTAGTTTTTCCAGAGTTTGTCGTTCGTATTTTGAGGCACCTGGATTAGGTGCATAAATGTTGATGATTGTTCTCTCTTCTTGAGAGATTACTCCTTTTACTAATATGTAGTGTCCATCTTTGTCTCTTACAATAGTTTTGCATTTAAAGTCTATTTTGTCTGATATTAGAATAGCTACTCCTGCCCTTTTTTGGCTATTGTTAGCTTGTAAAATGGCTTGCCAGCCATTCACTTTCAGCCTCCTTGAATCCCTGAGTCGAAGGTGGGTTTCTTGTAGACAGCATATAGATGGATCATATTTTCTTATCCATTCTGCCAATCTGTGTCTTTTGATTGGTGAATTTAATCCATTAACATTCAGTGTTATTACTCATAACGAATTTCTTACTTCAGTCATTTTTTCTTTGGGTTAATATATGTCATATGTTGTTTTGTTTCTCTTTTTGAGTTTTCAGTTGTTTTTAAACTCTCCTCCAACTCTCTCTCCCTTGTTTTTTCCTTTCAACTTGTAGAGATTCCTTTAGTATTTCTTGAAGTGCTGGTTTCTTCTTGACATACTCTCTTAATTGCTGTTTATCTGTGAATATTTTGAACTCTCCATCATTTTTGAATGCCAATTTTGCTGGATAGAGAATTCGTGGCTGGAAGTTTTTTTCTTTTAGTGTTTTGCCTACGTCATACCACTGTCTTCTTGCCTCCATGGTTTCAGCTGAGAAATCAGCACTTAATCTTATTGTGCTTCCCTTGTATGTGATGGTTCTCTTTTCTCTTGCTGCCTTGAGTATTTTCTCTTTGTCTTGAGTATTGGACAATTTGACAAGCATATGTCTTGGAGTTGGCCTGTTGGGATTTATACTATTTGGGTTGTGCTGTACTTCCTGGATCTGCACATCCATCTCTCTCAATAGAGTTGGGAAGTTTTCAGCCATCACTTCCTTCAACACTCCTTCTGTTCCCTTTCCCTTCTCTTCTCCTTCTGGGATGCCCATAATGCGTATGTTTGTGCGTCTTGCATTATCGGTTAATTACCTGAGACCATGCTGGAGTTTTTCTATCTTTTTGTCTATCTTTTCTACAATCTCTTTGATTTCAACTGTATTGTCTTCCATATCACTAATTCTTTCCTCTGCCTGTTCAAATCTGCTGCCATGTGAGTCCAGCGTCTTTTTTCATTTCTTGACTTGTGCCTTTGTTCACCATCATATCCATTTCCTTTTTAGGTGTGTTAGCTATTTCTTCAGTATGTTCTCCCAGTGTCTTCTTTATATCCTTAATCTCTTCCTTCAGTTCTTTAAGTTGGTCCATGATATTTGTTTGGATATCTTTGATTAGTTGTTCGATGTACTGCATTGCTTCCTGGTTTTTATTTTGTGCATTGGACTGGTCCATGTTTTCCAGTTTCTCAGAGTCATTTGTATTTTTCTGTTGCCCTCTGGTCATCATATTTACTTGATGGGTTTGTTCAGTTGATTAGCTTTTCTCTATGCTCTAGAATTTTATTTAGCTGTTGGTTCTGCATGTGAGTTAAGTTTTCTCTTTGGCAGTTTTTCTTCTTATTTTATTTCCTTGCTTCTTTCTATGTTCCCTTGAAGGCAAAAGGTTAGGGCCAGAGGAATCAAAAGATGTAAGGAACGCAGAAGGATAATAGAAATATTGATAAAAGTTAGAAGAGGGGCAAAATGAGACTTAATGAGATGAATGTTTAACTTGTGTAGGCAGTGTAGAGTACTAGGGGAAAATATGGAGTTCCTACAATGGACAGGGAAAACAAATGGAGGAATATATATATATATAGTGATTTAGAAGGCTAGAATTATGAGTAGGGAGAGAAATAGTAGATAAAGGTCTGAAAGGAAAAAGCTAATACTAATAAAAAAAAAAAAAGAAAAAAGAAGAAGAAGAAAACAAAATAGATGGGATAGAAATTGACACCCTTAAGTTTTGGGCCTATGAAAAAATGTTGTCTCTAAGAGCCACAACAGAAAACAGAAGGCAGAAAGATGCAGAAAGGATAAGCGATAGTTTGTAATACAGAATCAATATATACGGCGAGTGGGAAATTACTGAATAAGAAGCCCAGCAAAGAAGCGACCAGCTGGCAGCACCTATTTAAAAAAAAAAAATAGAAGGAAAGAGGAAGGGGGGAGGAAAATGGGAATAATAGCAACAGACCAGAAAGTAACAGAGAGAAAGCCAAGATCCACACAGGTAAGCAGTCAAACAGAGCTAAGGGGGGTCAATGATTCTCCTAGGGTCCACGTGGATCCTTCCTGCCTACTTGTGTTTATCAATGAATTTCCCCACAGGGTTCTATATGCAGGTCCTGAAGCATCTTTTAGCTATTAAACTAAATTAAAAAGAGTTTATTTTTCATTTGTTGAGGTGACCTCAGTTTTTTTTTGTTTGTTTGTTTGTTTTTTTTTAGCCAATTGCAGGACCCAAAATAATTCCTCCTCTAGACCAACCCCCTTATGGAAGGGACCCTAGCTGGGCCCGTGGAAATTAATCAAGCACGTCCCACTTTCCAGACTCCCCAGGTTAGCTGAAGCTCTGATGTTAGTCAGTGAGGAGTGCTAAAGACGGTGGATTCTGCCCCTTCTGGCGCTGAGCTCCAGCGTCACCCGGCTGCTCAGTAAATCAGTTTGAGTGCAGATTCGCGTCTGCTCTCAGCCTAATGGTGCTTCAGGTCGGCTTATCTGCTCCCCAAAGCTCTGGGGCCGTGCAGGCAGCCAGATCAATGTCTAAAAATATAAAATACCCTTCCCTGTCTTCCAACCGAACCCTCCCTTTTTTGGGAAGTGTCCCTTCCTCCTGGCTCCGCAGCGGCCCGGGTCTTATCCCTGGGTGGCTAGGGAAATCAGCTGCATTTCCCGACCAAAATCCCCCCTCAGGTTCACTGGGTGCTGATTAGCTCGTTTGCTCTGTTCACAGAAGGTCCAAGGGGCGCCAGGCAGCCAGATCCCCAGAAAATAAAACTTTTTCGCCCTGCCCGCGGCTCCAAATGGCCATTTAATTTTTTTTTTCCCTAACCGCGGGGCTCAGCCGCCTGTGCCAACCTCCACCGGCAGCCTCAAAACTCACGAATCTCCACCATTGGGTCCACGCCGCCGATCCGTGCAGATAGTTGTCCCAAGCTTCTCACTCCACGCGTGCACAGCACAGACCCCTGGGCAGGACCCCGTCCACAATCCGCCTTGCTCTGGGAGCTTGCAGTGTGCGCCCTCCTACACCAACGCCATCTTGGCCCCTGATATATAACAAATTTTAATCCACTTATCTGTCAATGGATACTTGGATTGCTTCCATCTTTTGGATATTATGAAAACGCTACTGTGAGTACTAGTGTACAACTATCTGTTTGAGATCCTGCTTTTCCATACTTCTGGGAATATACCTAGAATTAGAATGCCAGGTCATATGATAATTCTATGTTTTAACTTTTTGAGCAATATCTAAACTGTTTTCCACAGTGGTTGCATCATTTTATATTCCCACCAACAATGTACAAGGGTTTCTAATTCTCCACATCTTTGCCAGTATTTATTTACTTTAAAAATAATAATCATTCTCCTGAGTGTGAGGTGCTATATTTTGTGGTTTTTTAACTTTGTTTTTGTGGTACTATATATACTACTTAAAATTTCCCATTCAACCACATTCAAGTAAACATTTCAATTATATTATTTGCTCCTGATATTGTGCTCCCATCGCCAATATCCATTATCCCAAATCTATACCCATGTAACAATGACTCCTTCTTCCTCTCCTCCCCTCCAGCTTAGGTAACTACAATCTCCTGTCTGCTTCTATGAAATTTCCTTCTTCTAGTTATATCACATAAAAAAAGATCATTTGTAATTTTGTGTCTGCCTTATTTTATACAACATGATGTCTTCAACTTTAACCCATATTGTAGTATATATCAGAACTTCACTCTCTTTTATGGCTGAATAATATTCCCTTGTGTGTTTTCTACTTTTTCTTTATTCATTCATCTGTTAATGGACACTTTAGTTATTTCCCCATTTTGTCAACTTTGAACAATGCTGGTGTAAACATGATTTACCAATATCTGAGTCCCTGCCTTCAGTATTTTTGAATATATACCGAGAAGTGCGATAGATGGGTCATATGTTAATTACAATTTCACTTTTCTGTGGAACTGCCTAACTGGTTTCCACAGTGTCTGCACAATTTTACAATACCACTAGCAATATATTAGCATTCATATTTCTCTGTATCTTCACCAACATTAACATTTTTGTCGTGTTAGTAATCACAGTCTAGTGGATGTGCAATGTTATATCATTGTTTTGATTTGAATTTCTCTGATAACCCATGATGTTGAGTATCTTTTCATGCTGTACTGGCTATTTATATTTCTTTGGAGAAATTCTACTTAGCTCATTAGTGAAACCATATTGTCCTATACTTTACTGCATTGGGAGGTTTTTTATAATTGATATAATATCTACTTGTTCTTGGATCATATATTTCTTCTTGAGTAATTTCAGTCCATTTGTGTGTCACTTGGAATTTGTCCAATTCATCTAAATTGTCTAATTTTTACTATACAGTGGCTCTTAATAGCCTCTTATAATCCTTTTATTTCTGTAAGGCCAGCAATAATATTCCCCCTTTCAATGTGATTGGTATTTATTTGCATCCTCTCCTTTTTTATTTGTCATTCTGATATTCATTTAAAAATTGTGTACTTTAAATTTTTTTTAAAAATCTGACCATTTTATTCTAAAATATCAATAACAGACTAATAAGAAGCTAATGTCATTGTAACAATTAAATATTTTCTTTTTAAAGTTGTTCCAATGTTTCATAATACAGTAAGATTTCCTTTGAACATCATAGTAGGCAGAATTTTGTCCCCCAAATATGTCCACATCATATTCCCTGGAACTTGTGACTATGTTATACCTATGGCAAGGACAAAGTAAGGTTGCAGATGGAATTAAGATTGCTAATCAAATGACCTTAAAACAGGGAGGGAGTCTTGTGTGATATAGGCCTAATGTAATCACAAGAGTCCTTAAATGTGGAAGAGCCAGAAGTAGAGAGACAGGATCAGGAGAAAGACGCAACCTTGCTAGTTTTGAAGATGGAGGAATGGAGCTATGAGCCAAGAAATGCAGGCAGCCCCTACAAGATGGAAAAGATGAGGAAACAAATCTTGCAGAGGAAACACAGCCTGCGGATACCTTGATTTTGGACCTGTGAACTTCTGATCTCCAGAACTGAAAGATAACAAATATGAGTTATTTTAAGCCACTACATTTGTGCTAATTAGTTACAGCAGCCACAGCAAACTAATACAAGGATGTTACATTGTAATTACCTCAGGATCTTAGTAAAATTCTTATTTGTTTCCTTATGCAGGAAGTCTTCCCTGAACCATGGTTTTGTAAAGGTTTCCTTGCCTCTCCCCTTCAAGAGAAAATTGTACATTTATCTTGTATAAAATGTCTTATGCTGCACACTAATTTCTAATTTATTTTTCTTTAACTTCTGCTAGGCTATGAGATCCATAAAAGCAGAGGCCATGTCTTTATTTCTGCCTGAAGTGCTAATTCCAAAACATTAATCCAAAATCAATAACAGCAAAAGACTTAGCCTATATTAGCTGCTAAATAAATATTTATTCAACAAATAATGGTTATTATGAACCTGTCTGTACTCACATCTTCAAATACAATTAGAAGTAAAAAGGCCTGTCACATGAAGGATGTAGCTCATGGCCATCAAATAAAGGGTCAAGCATAGTGTTTTGAACCCATTATTTCTGTGTTGTAACAAACTGAATTAACTGTGGTTTAGTACTGCAAGGTACCAAGTTGTATATAATGAAAATAGTAGTGTTCTGAGCTATTATCAAAAAGTAAGCTATATTAAATGATTAAATTTCAGCAATGACTAGCCATAGGGGAAAAAAATTTAAGGTAATAGTTTGCCTTAGGTAGCTTCCAGCTTTTATTTTTCTTTCTTCATCTTATCGTTTCTACCTGCTGATGATACCCTTTATCCATTTCCTCAGATACATGTCATCTCTTTTCACTTTTAAAAATGTCTAAGAAAATTATTTAATAAATGTATTTCCCTCAATGTGACTTTAAGGAAATGAATGTTTGCATTATAAACATTTTCTCCAATTGGAACAAAAAGAATTTATATCCCATTAAAGGTACTTCAAGCATCTATAAACACATGGGAAGGATGACTTTTGGTGGAGGTAGGCTAGGTAGGTTTTGTTTTCATTTTCAGTCATGTCAAGATATTTCCAAGTTTCCTGGTGATTTCTTCTTTGACCCATTGGTTCCTTAAGAGTGTATTTTTTAACTTTCACATATTTGTGAATTTTCCAGTTATCCCATTAATTGATTTTTAGTTGTCAGATAAAATATATAATTTCAATATTTTTAAATTTATTGAGACTTGTTTTGTGATATGACATATAGTCTATCCTTAACAGTGATCTTTGTACACTTGAGAAGAATATGTACTTTATTGTTTCAAACAGATTTGTGTTATATATTTCTCACACCCTCTATATGTGTTATATACATCTATATATGTCTGGTTGGTCTAGTTGATGACTATTATTATTCAAGTATTCTATTTCATTCTTGGTCTTAAGTATGAATGTGTTAGCCATTATTGAAGTGATGTATTAAAATCTCCTACTATTTATATAGAACCACGTATTTCTCCTATTAAATCTGTGAGTGTTTAGTTCATATATTTTGGGCCTCAGAATTATGTACATATGTTTTTTTTTTTTTTTTATTGTGGGTAAAAATCAAAATTTTCACAATACATACCAACATTTGCAAAATGATATATAAATATATATGCATATATGTGCATTTGCTTACAAAAATGTTATTTATGTATATATATAAATATATTTTAAGAGGTGCACCTATATTTGACACTTTTGTCAATATATAAGGTCTTCCTTGTTCATTCTGCAAATGTTTGACTTTAAGTGTCTTTTGTCTGATGATAACTTAACCCATACCCACTCTCTGTTTTGGTTACTGTATTCATGGAGTATTTTTCCATCCTTTCACTTTTAGCCTACTTATGTCTTTGAATTTAAGATGTGTCTCTTGTGGGCAGAATACATTTGGGTCATGATTTTTACACATTCTCCCAATGTCTGCCTTTTGACTGGGAAATTTCAGCTCTTTACTTTTTTTTTTAGGCGGTACCAGGGATTGAATCCAGAACTTTGTACATAAGAAGCAGGTGCTCAACCCCTGAGCTACATCTGCTCCTTGACATTTACATTTTATTCTTAAACATTTTTTTATTACAGAAGTTGTGAACCTAAAAACCAGTCATGCTTAATGTGCAGAATCCCTATACATCACCCTTCCACCAACACAGTGCATTGTTGTGGAATATTTGTTACAGATTATGAAAGAACATCATCAAAATGTTACTGCTAAGTATGGTCCATAGGTTACACTTAATATATGTTTTCATACACAGCCCCCTTTATTAACATCATGTATTAATATTGTACATTTGTTACAGTTCACAAGAGAATGCTCTCATACTTATACTGTTAAACACAGTCCACCATCCATCACATGATTCACTGCTATGCAGTCTTGCATTGTAGCATCCATGCAAAATGTACACTCAGTGGCTCTCATTTTCATTGCATAGTTGTGCGGTCATTACCTCAGTAAATTTTTGAATGTTTTCCTTAGTCCAAAAGAAAAATACTCTCTCCTCTATTACTGATAATTAGCATTGATATAGTACCTTCTTTAACATTGATGCAAGGATATTACAATATTTCTGTTAATTATAGTCCATAAGTTACATTACTTGTATTTTTCCCATGCATCACCAGATACCAACTTGTAATAACATCATACATTTATTTTAGTTCATGGAAGAAGATTCTTGCACTTTTACTATTAATCACAGTGCTCAGCAACCACCAGGTTCACTATGTAATTCAGTTCCTAGATTATTCTCATGCTTTCTTTTGATTGACATTTAAATCTATAGACTACCGCTTTCAGCTACAGCCCCATTTAAAAACCAGTCATGTTAGTTTTACTCATTATAATGTGTTACCATCAAATCTATCCATTTCTGCACATTTACAGCCAAGCCAATTAAAAATTCTACATACACTAAGCATCAGTACCTCTTCTCATCCCTCAACCTATCTCCTAATAGCCTATACTCTAGATTTGAAAATCATGTCTTTACTCTTTGTGTTTAGTTCATATTAGTGAGTCCATACAATATTTTACCTTTTATGCCTGGCTAGTTTCACTCAGCATAATGTCATCAAGGTTCATCCATGTTGTCGTATGAGTCCCAATTTCATTTCTTTTTCCTGTAGCATAGTATTCCATCATATGTATATACCACATTTTCTTTATCCATTCATTGGTTGATGGACACTTAGGTTGTTTTCATCTTTTGGGAATTTGTGAAAAATGCCACTATGAACACTGGTGTGCAAATGTCTGCCTGCAGCCCTGTTTTCAGTTCTTCTGTGTATATTCCCAGTAGAGGGATTGTCAGATCTTATGGTAGTTCTATATTTATATATTGAGCAATTATTCATGTGCTTTTATTCATTTATATTTCCTCTTTGAAAAAAAGTCTATTCAAGTCTTTTATCCATTGTTTAAATTGGATTGCTTGCCCTTTTATCATTGAGTTGTATGGTCTCTTTCTATAGAATGGAAATCAAACCCTTATCAGATAAGTGGTTTCCAAATGTTTTCTACCATTGAGTAGACTGCACTTTCACCTTGGCAAAGTCCTTTTAAGAATAAAAGTGTTTCTAAATTTGAGGAAGTCCCATTTATTGATTTTTTTCTTTCATGGCCCATGCTTTGGTTGTAAGGTTTAAGAAACCACCACCTACCACCAGATCTTGAAGATGTTTCCCTACATTTTCTTCTAGAAGGTTTAGGATTCTTACTTTTATATATAGGTCTTTGATCCATTTTGAGTTAATTTCTGTGTAATGTGGGAGATAGGTTTCTCTTTCTTTCTTTTGGTTATGGTCATCCAGTTCTCCCAGCACCATTTGTTGAATACACTGTTCTGTCCCAGCTGGGTGGATTTGATGGCCTTGTCAAAAATGAAATGACCATAGATGTGAGGGTCTGTTTCTGAACCATCAGTTCATTTCCACTGGTCTATATGTCTATCCATTTGCCAGTCCCAAGCTGTCTTTACCACTGTAACTAAGTAATATGATTTAAAGTGGAGAAGTGAGTGTCTCCCAACTTTGTTCTTCCTTTTTAATAAATTTCTGGCTATTTGGGATACCTTACATTTCCAAATAAAATTGATAATTGGGGTTTCCGTTTCTTTACCAAAAAAAAAAAAAAGGCTATTGGAA
Organism: Tolypeutes matacus; assembly: GCA_026826555.1. NCBI lineage: Eukaryota > Metazoa > Chordata > Mammalia > Cingulata > Chlamyphoridae > Tolypeutes > Tolypeutes matacus. The sequence continues at coordinate 1,674,045 of JAKSZT010052237.1, read as the reverse complement.
TTTTATTGGAATTGCATTGAGTCTTAAAACTAATTTTGGTAGAACTGACAATTTAATGATACTTAATCTTCCAATCCATGAACACAGAATGTCCTTCCATTTATTTAGGTCTTCTTTGATTTCTTTTAGCAATGAATTGTAGTTTTCTGAATACAAGTCCTTTACATCCTAGGTTAAGTTTATTTCTAAATATTTGATTCTTTTAGTCACTTTTGAAAGGAAATTTTTTCCAGATTTCCTCCTCAGATTACTCATTACTAGTATATAGAAACACTACTGATTTTTGCATATTAATCTTGTATCCTGCCACTCTGTTGATTTTGTTCATTAGCTTTCAAAATGTTTTTGTAGATTTTTCAATACCTTCTGGGAATAGGATCATATCACCTGCAACTAGCAAAAGTTTACTTCCTTTCCAATTTGGATGACTTTTATTTCTTTTTCTTGCCTGATTGCTCTAGCTAAAACCTCTAGTACTATTTTGAACAACAATGATAACACTAGACATCTTTGTCTTATTCCCAATTTCAGTGGGAAAGCTTTCAGTCTTTCACCAGTGAGTGTAATGTTGCTGTAATTTTTATAGTTCCCCCAGCTGTGTAGTTAGGTTTTTTATTTTAGGTCTTTTTTTTAATGTAAGAATTGAAGGCTATAAATTTCCCTCGCAGCTTGCCTCCACTGCATTCCATAAGTTGTGATATGTTGTGTTCTTATTTTCATTCCCCTCATGATATTTAGTGGTTTCTCTTGCAATTTCTTCTTTGACCCACTGATTATTTAAGAATATGTCTTTTAATCCCCATATTCTTTGAATTTTCAATTTTTATGCCTATTGTTAATTTCAAACTTCATTCTATTATGATCAGAGAAAGTGCTTTGTATAATTTCAGTCTTTTAAAATTTATTGAGATCTGTTTTGTTACCCAATATATGTTCTATTCTCAAGAAGGATCCATGCACACTCAAGAATAATATATATCCTTTTTTGGTGTGCATTGCTCTGTACATGTCTACTAAGTTTAGTTCATTTATCAATTCAAGCAGTTTCATTTTTTGCTCGGATTCTTATGCTTTTTTGTTCCATGGACCCCTTTGCCAGTCAAATGGAAACCATGGACCCCTTACTAAGTCCACACTATACTGTGTATCATTTCATAAATATATCACACCTGCACCATGTCCCAAGAATAATTTTTTTTTTTAATTTAAATTCAAACTAGTGGACCCCTTATTAAAACCCCTGCTTTATTGGTCCTCTGCTCAGATGTTCTAGCCAATGCTTAGAGGGGTGTATTGAATTCTTCATTAGTTTAGACACATCTATTTCAAACTTCAGTTTTGCCAGTGTTTGCCTCATGTGTTTTAAGGCACCTTGGTTAGATGCATGTACATTTATGATTATTTCTTTCTAGTGGATTGCCCTTTTTATTAATATATACAGTCCTTCATTTCTCTAAGAACAATTTTGCTTTTAATATCTATTTCATCTAATAAAAGTATAACTACTCCAGATTTTTATTTTTATTACTACATGCATGGAATATCTTTTCCTAGCTTTTCAGTTTCAATCTATATTGTATCCTTGGTCTAAGGTGAGTCTCTTGTAGACAACATAAAGTTGGCTCATATTTTCTTATCCATCCCACCAGTCTGTGCCATTTTATTGGGATGTTCAATCCACTAACATTCAATGCTATTATTGTAAATGTAGTTTTTACTTCACCCATTTTGATCTCTGGATTTTATCTGTCACGTGTTGTTTTTGCCACAATTTTTACACTTTTAGTTACTTTTATTGATACAATCTTAATTCCTAGACTCACTTCCAAGCCTTGCTGTCCTGTCTTCTTTTCAGGCTCTGGCACTCCCTTTAGTATTTCCTGCAAGCCCAGCCTCTTGTTTACAAACTCTCTCAATTTGTGCTTATCTGTGAATATTATAAACTCACCCTCATGTTTGAAATACAATCTTGCTGGATATAAGATTTATGGCTGGGAGTTTTCTCTTTCACTTTCTTAAATATATACTATCACTGCCTTCTTGTCTCTATGGTTTCTGATGAGAAGTCAGTGATTAATCTTATTGGCCATCCCTTGTATATGATGAATCATTTTTATCTTTCTGCTTTCAGAAATTTTTCCTTATCTTTGGCATTTGATATTCTGTTTAATATGTGTCTCAGAGTAGGTATATTTGGAATTATTCAGATTTGGTTCATTGTGCTTCTTGGACACAGATATCTATGTCTGTCAGTAGAGTTGGTAAATATTCTACCACTATTTCCTCAAATATTTCTTCTACAACTTTTCCATTCTTATCTCCTTCTGGGACCCCATGACATGTATGTTTGTAAGTCTATTGTCTTCATTTAGTTCTCTGAGGCTCTGCTCAATATTTTCCATTCTTTTTTTTATCTGTTATTTTTGTGTTCATTTTCAGAGGCCCTGTCTTCAAGCTTGCTGATCTTTTTTTTTCTGTCTCTTCAAATCCACAGTTAAATGCCCCCAGTGTATTTCTCAGGCGGTACCAAGGATCAAACCCACGACCTCAACCACTGGACCACATCTGCTCCCCCTCCAGTGTATTTTTTATTTCATTTATTGATTCTTTCATTCCTATAATGTCTGCTATTTTTTCTATGTATACTTTCAAACTCTCCTTTGTGCTCACCCAGTGTCTTCTTAATATCTTGACTCTCTTTAGCCTTCTTAATGAAATTAGTAAGGGATTTGTTTTAACATCTGAGATTAGTTTTCTCAACTCCTTTTTGTCATCTAGAGGTGTGGCAATTTGATGTAATTATGAATTCCAAAAATATAATTGAATCATGCTTGTATACTGATCTGTTAATCTGGGCATGATTAGGTTAGGGTTAGGGCATTGAGCCCCACCCCTTGGTGGGTGGGGATTTGAATATAAAGGGCAAGGCAGAGGACAGTTGAAGCAATCTTTTGAGAAGTAGTTTTGATGTTGGAAAGAAGGCCCCAGGAGAAGAGAAGCAAGCCATTCGCCTGATGGTCTACAGCTGACCTTGTGGAGGAAACAGGAGCTAAGCCCGGAGAGAAACGCAGCCCAGGGAAGAGAGGAACCCAGAAGCCTGAACCCTGGCAAATGCCGGCAGCTGTCTTGCTCCAACACGTGGCAATGAACATTGGTGAGAGAAGAAACTTAACGCTTTATGGCCTGGTATCTGTGGACTTCTACCCCAAATAAATACCCTTTATAAAGACCAACCCAGTTTTGGTATTTCACATTAGCACCCCTTTGGCTGACTAATACAAGAGGTTTAATTTTTTCCTTTGAGTGGGCCATATCTTCCTGTTTCTTAGTATAGCTTGAAAATTTTTGTTGGTGTCTTGGCATCTGATCTACTCGATGTATTTATTTTGGGCTCAGTTTCTTTCTTTAGTCCAGCACTTTTTCTTTTATTGGCTTTGTGCTACATCCCTTCTTTGATATTTGGTTTATTTTGGAAATTTATAATGGCTCATGTTTAGCCTATCTGAAATTTTTTCAGCTATTTTTAATCTGTTTCTTGCCCTTTTTCCTTTTCTGGTGATGAAGTAGAAGCTGAGGATGTGGTTGGTACTGTAAGCCTTGGAGGCTAAATCTGCTCACAATTCCCCAGGAATGGATGAAATTTATCCTTCCATTCTCCACTGCCAGGAGTGGAGATGGAGCTGCAGCTGTGTGCAGTAATCCAAGTAGTGTATTCCAAGACCATCTAATTGCCCAGGGAGACTTATGAAGCTCCATGCCTCTACCTCCCCTGCCTAAGATGGGCATGGAACTGCAGGTGTAGGCAGTAAACTAAGTTTTGGGTTAAAAACTAAATGCAGCTGCCCAGAGAGAATAATAAAGCACCAGCCCACCTCCTTCCCTGCCAGGGACATGGATGGAGCCACAGGTGTGCCAAAAAATCTAGTCCATGCAGGCCAAAAGCAATTGTATTTACCTGGAGAGGCTGAGGGAGCAATGTCCCTCCTCCTAACCAGTCAGGTGCAGAGATGGAGACACAGATGTGTCCAATAGTCCAGTCTATATGCAGAAGGCAGCTTTAATTGCCTGAAGAGACTGTGGGATCACTCTCTCTCCTGCCCTGTCAGGGGCAGGGATGGAGCCACTGATGTGCTCAAAAATCTTTTCTGTGCAATCTGAAAATGCCTGCAATTACCTGGAGAGGCTGAGGAAATACGTCCTCACTCCTGTCCTAATTGGGGCAGGGATGTAGTCACATGGGTGCTCACCAATCTAGCCCCTGCAGGGCAAAATTAACTACAATTGCCCAGAGTGGTTGGTGCAGGTACTCCCAGATTCCTCCCTGCTGGAGGTAGGGCTGGAGCCTAGGCAATGGCAGCAATATGACCTAGTTGGAAAATAGCTGCTCACTACCTTCACAGTGAATGCTGGGGGCAGAGTTAAAACAGAGGGTACTAGCCTCTTTCCAAAGCTGTACTTCGGATTAGGCTTTAGTCAACCTAATTTACTAATCAGTAGTTGAAGTTGATACTATCTCTTCCTCCCCCATTTTTGGGAAGTGAACTTTCCATCTCTAACCAAGGAATAGCTTCTGAGGCATCTTGGCCTGCCAGCAGGGGATGGGCACTGGCCTTCATGGTATAGAGTGCTCTACTCACAAATCTTCACTGCAGATGGGCACTCTTTCTTTCATTCTTCCAAGTATGTTACAGGATGCTCTTCTAGTTTCCTGGGCCTCCCAAACAGGTCATTTAGGTATCTCTGGCTGATTACTAACTGCACTGTAGGATGAGCTGACTCTTGGAACTCCCCGACTCTGCCATCATGCCTCTCCTTTCTGAGCCATTTGTTACTTTTAAAATTTTATTTTCATTTTTATTTTTTATTAGAGAAGTTTTGATCTCACAAAACAATCATACATATTGTGTAGAATTCCCATACGTCACCTCTCCCCCAACTTACAATGTTGTGGAAAATTTGTTACAGATTATGAAAGAACATGATCTATTACCACTAACTATAGTCCATAGTGTACCCTTTTTATGTTTTTTCCACATATGCTCTATTATTAGCACTATGTATCAGAATTATACGTTTGTTATATTTCATGAATGATCACTCTCAAATTAATTGTTAACCACAGTCCATCTTCCAGTCCCATGGTTCTCTGTGTCATACAGTCCTATGCTTTGTACATTCCATCCAGAGTGTACAGTCAGTGGCTCTCACTTTTATCACAGACTTGTGCAGTCATCACCCCAGTAAACTTTTGAACATTTTCCTTAGTTCAAAAGAAAAAAATCCGATATCCCCCCTATTATTGACTTTTAGTGTTGATATGGTACCTTCTTTGACATTGATGCAAGAGTATTACTATATTGCTGTTAATTATAGCACATAAGTTACATTAATTGTATTTTACCATGCATCACTATATTTTTACCTCCTTGTAATAGTGATGTACATTTGTTCTAGTTCATAGAAAACCTTTCTTCTATTTGTGTTTTTAATCACAGTCCTCATCCACCTCTGGGTTCACTGTGTTACTCAGTCCCTAGATTATTTTTTAGCTTTCATTCAATTGACATTTAAACCATTTATTTTTAAAATAACTAAAAATATTTAGGACTTCTATTCTACTATTTTGTTATTTAAGTCATTATTTTTGTACCTCAATCCTTTCATTACTGCCTCCTTTTGTATTTCATTGATATTTTGTTGTGAACCAGTTAGAATTACATCTCATTTCCTTTTTGCATATTTTCCTGATATTTTCTTTGTGCTTACCTTGGGGTTTAGTTTAATATCCTAAACCTGTAACAATTTCTTTATATTTGACACCAACTTCAATATTATCCAGAAACTTTCTGCAAACTTTTTGTCTTATACTCATCCATCCTCCCCTCTTTATGAAGGATTTTTTGTTTGTTTGTTTGTTTGATGCATACATGGGTGCCATTTAATGATAATGACAGTAGCACAATGTGAGTAGCCAGCAATGAGAGTTGGGTTCTGTACAGATTCCCATGCATTCTCATCACCTTGGAGGCAGCTATTCAAAACTTTAAGTGCATTGTACTCAGGGACCAGCAATTCCATTTCTATAAAGGTACTCCAAAAAAACATTCCCATCCAAGCAAGTATAAATCTGCATTGCTGTATTGCAGGCAAGGGTGAAAAATTTTAAAAATGGAAGCAATCAAAATGGCTGGATTCAGGTAACAGGACAGTTGGTGGAGGAGACAGAACCATTAAGCGTAGGTGGACAAAGGCAGGATACAGTGTTAAGTGGGGAAAAAAGCACCAGATGATGGTGACTAGCTGCACCCTCTGGCCCCAACAGGGGTCCTTGTGCAGCAGGCTAGTTAAGGAAACAATAGATGGATCTGGAACCTTGCAGAAAATCTGCCACCATTAAACATGTGGACATCGGTATCCCCAAGGTGGCTGCTGGAAGATCTTGCAAGAATCCTATTCAGAATGAGATTTCCTTTGGAAGCCAGGAGAAGCTCTGGATATTTTCCAGGGACCTTATCATTGGCCATCCCAGGGGACTGATGGATAGGGTAATCAATCAAAACTTTAAACTGCTTTTACTCCTCACCTGTCCTTAGAAAAGGAGCAAAATAATTAATTGTTCAAAGAGCAGGCACAGAGGCTGAAACAGCCCTGTTCTTCCTTTTCCCCCTCCTCTTGCTTCCTACCCCCTGTTCTGCCCTTCCTCCCTGCCCCCACAAAGACCAACATGCAATAAAAACCTGGGCATTTATAATCTATAATTGGGAATTGTAGCCTGTAAATTGGCCCTCTTTATCTCTCTTCAGCCCCTCCCTCTCTACCTGGGGCCCATGATCTGTTATTTTCTCCCATTTCTTTTCTCACCATTCCTTAATAAATTACTGGCTTAACTAACCTGGCTTGCTCTTGAATTCATTTCTTGTAGCTTAGCCAAGAACCTAGAGAAAATCCCACAAAATATTTGGTGCTGCCATCCAGGAGAAAAGAGGTAATTATGAATTACAGCCTGTTTAATGCCCTCTTTTGGGTATCCATTTTAAATGGAATCACCTATGAGCTCCCACAGGATATAATCCCAGGAGGAAGGAGGCCAGGGTACAGGACCTCTCTGCATCCACATTACATACCCAGGCTTATTAGATCTGACCCTGGCCAGAAGGGTGATGGCACAGGGCAGAGGTCCAAAGCAAGATCCTGCCAAGTCAGAGGTTTCCTGGCTGAGCTCTGGGTACTGCAAAGCCACATTTTCAAGCCTTTTTAGCAACCACCAGTTTTGCCCTCAGATATGGCTGCCATTGCCTTCTGCCCTCTCCCCTTGGTGGCAGGGGTAATGAAAGAGAGCCAGGGGTTTGCACCTCCCCATATATCCATGCCTTTGCAGGACCACCTTCCTATTGACCACACATAGTTACCTGGTCTGGGATGAGGTGATAATGCAGCAGCAGGCAAAGCCAAGGGGATGCCCATGAGACTTGCCTTTCCCATAAGGGTCAAGGGTCAGATCTCCTTTCATAATTAACCTTGACCATGTTTAATCTTACCACTTCCTACAACTGAATTTCTCATTATGGGTTTGTGGCAAAATATTTTGAAATGTCTTAGAAATTGTAAAACTGAAAATGCATTTGCTAGTGAGTTTTAGCCCAACCCATGGTGTGAGAAAGTTATTGCCTAAGTGCCCCAAGGCCTAATGGTTGAAACAATTGACCTCTAATCTCTTAATGGCCTTTTGATGGCTGGTATAACTGGGAAACTCCCAGGCAGCAGAGTACTGCTTTTAAAAAACCTTTGTAAGAATAGGAAAAAAAACTGTTTACCCCTGCTCCAAAAGGTAGCAATATTCAGCTTGGAAGCTATCTGATGTATTTGGTCTGACTCCCTAGTCCAGAATGGCCCCAGAAATGCTTAGCATCATGGGCTCTGTAATTCCTGAGGTGGTGGGAACCAGAGAGCAGCCAAACATCCACTGAGATTTAGCTCAGGCACTTCAGTTAGGGTAACAGTGCAGTCAGTCTCAGACCCTGGAATGTCAGGGGTGCCAAGAACCAGAGCAATAAACTCTGAATATCCCCCAAGATGTGCTTTGGATAATTCCATTCAGCTTACAATCAAAACTTGGCAAGAAAACAAGCCTCACTCCCAATTAGAGCCAAAATGGAAAGAAACTTACTTCCACACTATTAAAGTTAAAGGAACTCCCAGCTTGGTGCACTTATCCCAAGTGAAGCCAGCTGCCCAAGGAAGTGCCAGCTCTCCAAAAGCATCTGACAGGATGTGTGAGTGCCAGTCATTGGATGACCTGAAATACCTCTTCAAGAGACAAAGCTAAGTAGTGTCTGTGTCAATGCCAGCTGTTCCATCTAACTATAGGCCAGACAACTATTGCTAAGGTGAGGGCAAGCCAGATACTCCTTCAGAAATCTTGTCTGTTTTCATCTCCTGTATTTTAACTAAAAGGGCAATGCCTTTTCTCATTCCTCTCCTCCACCATAGAAACTGGGATTGGCAATTTATACCAAACCCCATTATCTTCTACAATCTCTCCCTAGAGTTAACCAACAGCATAAAATAACTCAAGGAAGAATGCTCTTTCCCATCAACTTCAGAAAGATGCAGCCTTTATAGGCACCTGGCCTTTTCTACTTTTGTGGTACAGTATCCTCTTAGTAGGACCATATATTCTAAAAATTCTAATTAAACTTATTTCATCCAGAATCAACAACCTGTTAGCCATATGGGACTTCATCCAGCTTCTCCCAGGATGCCAAATTCATCTTTCTCCAACCATGATAAAACAACCAGAGGGTGCTATACCTTGTCAGGTAGGACCTACTGCCTCTAACTAGCAGGAAGTAATTATAGAAGAATGACCATCTCCTGTCAGCACCCCTTAAAGAATAAAGGTGTAAACTCTCTGAGGGGGGAAATGAAGCAGGATAGGTAGGGAATCAATAGAAGGTTCTGGAACCTGGTGGAAAAACTGCCACCATTAAACACATGGACATTGGTACCCCCAAGATCATTCCTGGAAGAACTTGCAAGAATCCCATTTGTAGTGAAATTTCCTCCAGAAGGCAGGAGAGGCCCCAGATATTCTCCAGGGGCCTTATCACTGGGCCCTCTCTGGGGACTGATGAAAGGGATAATCAATCAAAACAGCAAACAGCTTGGACTCCTCCCTGTCATTAGCAAAGCGGTGGAATAATTAATTGTTCAAAAAGAAAGCCAAAGGCTGAACTGGTCCTTCTCTTGCGTTTTCCCCCTGCTTTTGCTTTCTACCCCCTGTTCTGGCCTTCTTCCCCACTACCACCCACATAGAAGAACATGCAAGTAAATCCTGGTCATTTATAATCTATAATCAAGAATTGTAGTCTGTAAATCAGCCCTCTTTATCTCTCTTCAGCCCCTCCCACTCTACCTGGGACCCATGATCTGTTATTTTCTCCCATTTCTCTTCTCACCATTCTTTAATAAATTACTGTCTTAACAAATCTGGCTTGCTCTTGAAATTCATTTCTTGTAGCTTAGCCAAGAACCTAGAGAAAATCTAACAACACTAGGCTGTGAGGAGGATTCACACTTGGTGGGAGCTACAAAACATTAAGAGAGAGTGACCAGAGCCTTGGGATTCAGAAGCCAGAAATGAAACAATCTAATAACAACTAATAACAATTTTAAATGTCTGCCTAGCCAAAAAAAAAAAAAAAAAAAAAAAAAAAAAAGGCAAAGAAAAATGGCAAATTGGGAAAAACACCTTTAAAAGACAAAAGGCTAATATCTTTAATATGTGAAGAGTCCCTGGGAAACAAAAACACCAACAATCCAATGGGAAATGGGCAGAGAACATGAAATACAAATGGCTTTTTAAATATATATACACAGTTATAATAAACGTGTGTTCCAATTTCAAAATATCATCATCAATGATATGACAGAAATCTAACAACACATTAAGAGGCTCTAATATACTTATAGGAGATTCAAACAAAGCTACAAGGAAATACCATTTAACACCTATTATATGGAGGGGGATGTCAACCCCTTTCTAACTTAGTGCAACCACTTCCAAAATCAGTAACCCATTTAGAGTTATAGGGAAAGTATAAATGCTTATGCCCTTCAACCCAGCAATTCTGCCTGCAGGAATTCAGCCTACAGAAATATACTACTTGGGTACAAAGACAGTTGTACAAGGATAGTCAAGCCAGTATTGCTTGTTGTTACGAAAGACTGGAAACAACCTGCATTTCTATCCATGGGAATTAGGATAAATAAATTACAGTACCAATAAAAGGCTGTGCAGCCCTTAAAAGGAATGTTCAGATCTGTCTTAGCACAGAGGATGCTCTGTTCATCAATTGCAATGAATGTACCACAGTAATGAAAGAAGTCATTAATGTGGGGGAAATTGGTTGGTCTGCGGAGTGGGGCATATAGGAATCCTTTAAATTTTTTAATGTAAAATTTTATGTAATGTAAGTATATTTTAAAAATAAATAAAACATAATTTTAAAAAGAAAAAAAAAAGCCACTTGTAAAGTGAGAAATATTCTATACAAAAGTGTGTAAATGTACAGGCACAGACTTCATGTTGAAAAGTAAGAAACAGGCTTGTCTGTGCCCCAGAGGAGGGGAACCCGGCCTGGGAGGTCAGAAGTGGGAAGGACATGAGTTTTCACCCAATACACTTTCTGAGAACTTTTTCCTCTGTGTATCTGAAAAACTATCTGTTCTACCCTAAATAGTTACTTTGAACTTGCCGCGGAAGTTCATGAACTTACATTCCATGGAGCTCAAGAGATGACAACGTGCACTGTGACAAGCAAAGTGCCAGGAACATAGAGCATAGGGCAGGGAGAACATGTGAGGGGTGCAGGGGACCTGGGGCCACGGAGAAGAAATACTATAGGAAGCCACCAAAAGGAAGTGACTACACAGCAAGCATCTCCTGCTGAGACTTGCTTCTACATGGCCCTTGTCATCCAGAGTGACCCCAGCCAGAGGCCTGTGGGGCTGGGGAAGTGTAGTGAGCAGCAGTTTCTCAGCGTGCCCCCAGGCCAGGCCACTCACCGCCATTAAAAGCTGCGAGGTGGGAGAGGCTAGGGTACAAGGTGCAGGACACAGCGGCTGGCGGAAGTTGGTGTCCTCTCTGGCTGGTGGTAGCCCGGGCTGGCCAAGTCCCCGTTTGGCACCCGACACCCTGCTGGCGACGGGAACAGGAGCTCCCTTCCACATTTCTCGCCTCATGTGCCCAGCGGGCCCTTCTAGGCTCTCCAAGCCTGCAAAGTCCCTTCTCCCTGGCTGCGAGTGACAAAAAGTTCTGCGGAGCCAAGCCTGAGATTTGGCACAAAGGCAGAGACAAGCTGGTCCGGGCTAATACGGAGCCCTCCCTGCCCCGCCGTCCCCCGCGATCTGAAAGGGGCATCCTGGCAGGCGCTAGGATCTGGCCAGGGCGCCAGTGCGCCACCCGCATCCTCACAGCAGTCCCTAGGCAGGTGGCATAGGGTCCAGCTCTGCAGATAGGGAAGGCGGGGAACGGCAAGCATCTGCTGCGAAGGGCGAGGCGCGCCCCCCGCCCGCTTGGATGAGGGCCAGACAGGAGCTGGTCCAAGTGGCCCCCGCTGCTCACCCTCCTTGCTTTACGCGCCGCGGTCTCTATGAAGTTTTTGTCACAAATTGTCTTTATTTCATTTTAATTTCAAGCCATACCATTATCATTATTTTAATGCATTTTCATGGTATATTTTTTATATGGAGTTTCATGTAAAAAATACAATAAAATACTGGTATTTATAAATATCTGGATAATTAGATTTAATGGCGATCTTTAATTTTTCTTGACGCTTTGATGATCTGTCCTGTCCTTTCAGTCTGAAGTACTCCCTTTGGTCTTGCTTAAAGAGCAGATCAAGTGGTGATGAACACTCCCAGGAATTGTTTAGCTGCATAAGTCTTAAGTTCCCCCTCAGTTTTGAAAGAGAGCTTCTCTGGATATAAAATTCATCATTTGTAAGTATTTTTTTTCAGCACTTCATAACTATGTCTTCTCACTGCCTTCTTACCTCCAAGGTTTCAGGTGAGAAATTAGCCCTTAATGTTATGGGGGCTTCCTTGTGTATGATATATTGCTTCTCTCTTGCAACTTTCAATATTCTCTAATTTTCTTTGGCATATGACTCTGTCTTTATCAGTTGGTTCAGTCTTAGATAAAATTTGTCCTTGTTCCACTCAATATTGTGTTAGCAAACTCATGAACCCATGGCCTTCTTCACTAGAATTCTAAAGACTTGACTCAGTCCATTGTTATGGTCTCATAATTTTGTATGCAATGTCATTAGAATCCTGTGCCCCAGAGTACCCAGCATACTCCTTTCCAAGCATTTCTAAGAGTACCTTTGGTTGAACATGATGTACACTGGTCTGTAGCTGATTGCAACTGTTTTCTGTGAAGCATCAGAATAAAAACTGTGTAGATGAAAAAAGTCTTAAAATGGCTAACTTAAAATGCTTAACTTAAAAATCAGTAAACTTATTACTGATTTTACAAAATTGAAGGTTCTGATGAAAGTTCATTGCAATAATGCAACTAAGAAGGAAATTTGGTTGTTTCTGTGATATGTACCATTTTTAAAAGAACAACTGAAATTATGACCAATAACACTATATTGTTGCCTAAGTCAGACAGATAAGTACTAGGACATCTCATGGACAGTGAAGACATTGACAGATCTCTAGGAACTTTATATAATTTCTGAAATATTTATATTAGCAACATTTTACCAATAAAATATGGTGAACGGAAGGTTAAAAATTCCTTTCTAATTTGGCAACATTTCCCATGCAACTCATAACATTTCAAATAAACCTATTTCTAGTATCTTTCTTTATAAAGATTTCTAGTACCTTTCTTTTTAAAGGTGAAAGTACAAATTCTTTGAGATCAATAAGATGTTTTTCAGGGTTTGATTTTGGGAAGGCAAATGGTCAAAAAGTTGTCATGCTTGACTATTTTGTTAAAATAGTTAGGACCATGGGTCACTGTGAAACAATATTTGGTTCCCTATTTAACCAAAGTGACAGTAAAAGATGTTGAAAGTAAATAGAGGAGTTAACATGATTGTAAAATAACTTAGTCCTTTTAAAAGGGAGAAGACTTGTTTTTCTAAACCAATAAAACATGATAAAATCAACACAAATATTAGTAAGTGTCTTATTCCATAAAACAGAATCTTTCCCATCTAGGCAGATTAGTCAGACGGTTAAAAATATTTTACAACCTCTCCTAGGAACAAACCAGTAATCAAAGAAAACTTTATCATTTTATGAGAAAAAGATGGAATTCTGGGTTTGCATGAAGATACTTTCTGATGATTATTTAAAATCTTATCAACTTATTGATTCTTAGCCATCTTTGATCATTTCAAATAAAATTCCTTTTCCACAAACTTTCTCCAACTTTCTCTAACCATTCAGACTATATCCTACACCCTGTTTTTCATTCTGCCACAACCAGTCATTTAACTTTTAGGGAAAATTATTCTTTTCCTTAACAAAAGCACACCCTGAATACCTAACATATTTAAGTTACCAAAAAAGATCCTGGAAATATTCTTCAAGACAACATCCTACAAAACACAATTATTTTTAAAGTAAACTTAAAATAAAAACTCAGTTTGTTTAAAAATGAACTTAAATTTCTCATTTTCTTAAACATCAAATAAATACAATTTTTAATCAAATCAATTTTATTGATACATATTAATAAAATATAAATCCATCAAAGTGTAAAAACAATGATATTCAGTATAATCACATATTTGTGCATTAAGCACTGCAATTATTCTTAGAGCACTTTCATTATTCCAATAATAATAATAAAAAACAAACAAAAACTCATCACCTCTCAGTCTCTCTATGCTTCCCCTGTCATACATAGCTGCTTTCCTGTTTCTGTCTCTCTATTATATTTGTTTTAATATTTTGTAAAGAGTCTTACATATGCAATATCACCCATATTCATATTTTAAATAAAGTTTTACTATTTTATATGGTCCCACGGAACAGTTTTAGCTTTCCTTCTAGTAATATACATGACCTTAGATTTTCCCTTTCAACCACTGTCATATACATATAATAGCTCTGCTAGTAACAAAAACCATGATAGACTTTCATCATTTCTATTAATTTCCAAAGATTGATAAATAACATTTTTACCAATTCTGCATAAATTAACCCTCAGCTCTCCATTCTCTACTCTCTTCCTATTTTCTTGTTATCTATTTTCTAATTATTAACTCCATGAGTTCACACAATATATTTAGGTCATAATAGCAGAATCTTACAGTATTTGTCTTTCTGTTTGTGCCTTGCTTCACTCAACACAATGTCCTCCAGGTTCATCCATATTGTCATATGCTTCATGACTTCATTTTTTCTTACCACTGCATAATCCACCATGTGTATAAACCACAATTTGTTTATCCATTTATCAGCTGATGGACACCGGGGTTGTTAGCAACTTTTGGCAGTCATGAATAATGCCACTATGACTATCAGTATGCAGATGCCTGTTCATGTCTCTGCTCTCAGTTCTTCTGCTTATATTCCTACTAATGGTATTGTCCAGTCACATGACAAATCTATATTCAACTTCCTTAGGAACAGCCAAACAGTATTCCGCAGTGGCTGTACCATTCTACGTTTCCACCAACAGTGAATAAGCATTGCTCTCTCTGGACATACTCTCCAACATTAACAGTTTTCTGACTTTTTAATTGCAGTCTATTATGTGTGAAATGATATCACTGTAGTTTTGATTTGCATTTCCCTAATCGCTAGTGATGTTGAACGTTTTTTTCATGTGTTTTTTTGCCATTTGTATTTCTTCTTTGGACAATTGTCTTTTCAAGTCTTTTGCCCAATTTTTAAAATTGGGTAGTTTGTCTTTTTATTGCTGAGTTGTAAGATCTCTTTGTATATCATGGATATTAAACCCTTATCAGATATGTGATTGCCAAATATTTTCTCCCATTTAATCAGCTGCCTTTTTACCCTTTGAACAAAGTCCTTTGAGGTGCAAAAGTGTTTAATTTTAAGGAGGTCCAATTTGTCTGGTTTTTTGTTTTGTTTTGTTATTTGTATTTTGGGTGTAAGGTTTAAGAAACTACCTCCTACCAAAAGATCTTGAAAAATTTTCCTAAATTTACTTCTAGGAGTTTTATGGTTGTAGCTTTTATGTTTAGGTCCTTGATCCATTTTGAGTTAATTTTTGAATAAGGTATGAGATAGGGGTCTTCTTTCTCTCTTTTGGATACTGCTATCCAGTTCTCCCAGCACCATTTGTTAAATAGAATGTTCTGGCACAGCTGGGAGGGCTTGACTGCCTTGTTAAAAAGCACTTGACTATAAATGTGAGGGTCAATTTCTGAGTGCACCATTCAGTTTCATGGGTCAATGTGTTTGTCTTTATTCCAATATCATGCTGGTTTTAACCACTGTAGCAAGTAATATGCTTTAATGTCCAGCTATGAGAGTCCTCCAAAATCATTCTTTTTAAAGATCTTTTTGGTTATTTGGGACCTCTTACCCTTCCAAATAAATTTAATAACTGTTTTTTCTATTTCTGTAAAGAAAAGGTTGTTGGGATATTTATCGGAATTGTGTTGAATCTGTAAATCAATTTGGACAGAATTGATGTTCTAATGATATTCAGTTTTTCATCCATGAACACAGAACAACCTTTCATTTAAGTCTTCTTCAGTTTCTTTCAGCAATGTTTTATAGTGTTCTGAATACAGTTTCTTTATGTCCTTAGTTAAGTTTATTCCTAAATATTTGATTGTTTTAGTTGCTATTATAAGTGGAATTTTTTTCTGATTTCCTTCTCAGATTGCACATCAGTAGCATATAGAAATGCTATTGATAGTTGCATATTAATCTTGTATCCCACCACTTTGCTGAACTCATCTATTAGTTCTAGTAGTTTTTTTTGTATATTTTTACAGAGATTTTAGATATAGAATCATATCATTTGCAAATAGTGAAAGTTTTACTTCTTTCCTATTTGGGTGTCTTTTTATTTATTTATCTAGCCCAATTGCTCTAGCTAGAACCTCTAACTCAATACTGAATAGGAATGGTGAAAACAGGCATCCTTGTCTTGTTCCTGATTATAGTGAGAATGCTTTAGTCTGTCAACATTAAGTACAATGCTAGCTGTAGGTATTTCATATATGCACTTTATCATATTGAGAAAGCTTCCTTCTGTGCCTCTCTTTTGCAATGTTTTTATCAAGAAAGGTTGTTGCTCCAGGTCCCATGGTCAGGGCAGATAGCTCCAGAGTTTGGTGCCTTGCCAGTGGGCCCTACTTTGGAGTTTGTGCTCCTGAAAGTAACAGAATTGGACTCAATTTTGTCTTTCCTACACATGACTCACCAGTCCCTTCTGTTTAAACCTATACATGGTGCTGGAGTTTGTAGGTGTTCATCCAACAGACTCAAGCATTTGGGCACTCCATATGCCAGCTAGGGCCAGAAACTCAGCAGAGTTGCAACACCTACTTCACAGCTTATTGGAGTCACCCAGGGCAACTAACAAGGAGATGATGATGGACAACAACCGTCCCAAGGAACAGATAGAGTCTGCAACTGCAAGTAAGATAGTCCTATCCATCTTCCCCATGGGAAGATTCCCCTTCTCCATTAGAGGTGGAGTAGACATCACCATTGTAGAATCCTCAGATTGGGGAATGAACTATGGACTAGAGTGGACTTAATGGTATTCTACTATAGATATATTGTCATTCTAGCAATGGGAGACATTACAACATTGATGTGGAGCTGGTGGCCACTGGAGCTCTGGGGACAGGGAGAGGGAAAAACAGTTTTAATACAGGGACTTTTTCAGGATTTGGGAATCATCCTGAATGATACTGCAATGACAGATATAGGCCATTTTATATCCTCAAATAACATGCAGAATTGTGTGGGAGAGAGTGTAGACTACAAGGTAAACTATAGTCCATGCTTAATGGCAAAGTCCCAGGATGCATTTATCAATTGCAATGAATGTGCCACACTAATGAAGGATGTTTATGTGGGAGGGTTTGGGAGGTGTGGGAAGTGGGGCATATGGGAATCCCTATAGATTCTGTGTAACATTTATGTAATCTAAGTATCTTTTTAAAAATAAAAAACAATTTTTTAAATTCCATACTAATAAAAAAATAAAATAAATTAAATTTAAAAAAGAAAGGGTGTTGTATTTTGTCAAATGCCTTTTTTCCATCAATCAAGAGGATCATGTGTTTTTTCTTCTTCAATTTATCAACGTGGTTTATTACACTAATTGATTTTCTTGTGCTGAACCACCCTTACATTCCTTGGATAAAACCCACTTTATTGTGGTGTATAATTATTTTAATGTGAATTTGGATTCTGTTTGCAAGTATTTGGGGGGGGGGCATTTTTGTGCATATATTCATTAGAGATATTGGTCAGTAATTTACTTTTTTGTAGTATTTTTATCTGTTTTTGGTATTAGGGTGATGTTTGGTTCATAGAATGATTTTGGTAGCATTCGCTCCTGTTCATTTATTTTGGAAGAGCTTGAGCAAGATTGATATTGGAATGTCTTTGAATGATTGGAAAAATTCAGCTGCAAGACCATCTGGTGCTGGGCTTTTCATCTTTGGGAGGTTTTTAATAAATGTTTCAGTCTCTTCATTTGTGACTGGTTTGTTGAAGTCTTCTATTTCTTCTAGAGTCAGTGTAGGTGGTTCATGTGTTTTTGGAAAATGTCTGTCTCATCTACATTTTTTTATTTTTTGGTACATAGTTGTTCATAGTATCCTTTTATGATCTCTCTTATTTCTTTGGAGTCAGTAGTAATGTCCTCCTTTAATTCTGATTTTATTTGTGTCTTCTCTTATTTTCTTTGTCAGTTTAGATTAAGGATTGTCAATTTTGTTGATTTTCTCAAAGAACCAACTTTTCTTTTTTATTCTCTATTGGGTTTTTTTTTGTTCTCATTTCATTTATTTCTGTTGTGTTCTTTACTATTTCTTACCTTTGGCTTGGTTTGGGATTCGTTTGTTGTTCTTTTCCTAGTTCTTTGAGCTGTGCAGTTAGAGCTTCAATTAAATCTCTTTCTTCTTTTTTAATGTAAATATTGAGGGTTATAAATTTCCCTCTGAGCACTTCCTGTGCAGTGTCCTATGGGTTTTAATATGCAGTTTTCTCATTTTCATTCATCTTAAGATATTTGCTGAATTCTCTTGCAAGTTCTTCTTTGACGCAGTGATTATTTTAGATTGTGTTGTTTAATCTCCATATATTTATCAATTTTCCCTTTTTCTGTCCATTTTTTATTTCCAGCTTCATTCTGTTATGACCAGATAAAGTGTTTTGTATAATTTTGGCCCAACATATATTATCTCATGTTTAAGAAACCCTATATCACCAGTCAATGTGGAAAATCCTCAATGAATGGCAATCATTTAATCAACTTAAGCACATTCATATTGGAGGTAAATCAAATGAATGTCATCTATGTAGAAAAGCCTTTAGTTATTCCTCTAAACTTAGACAACTTGAAAAAATTCATACCAGAGAGAAACCCTATAAATGTAATGAATATAGGAAAGAATATCATGAGAGCATTGACCTTTATAGATACCAGTATTCACATTGGAGATAGTTGATATAAATCTTGTGAACACGGGAAGTACTTAGCCAGGTTGCTAATTTGTATTTCTATAAAAAGAACTCACATGGGAGAGAAACTTATGTCTGTAATCAATATGGAAGGGCCCTCAGTTTTCCTTCATCTTTGAATCCACCTAAGCAAATTGACAATGGAGAGCAATCATATCAATGATCAGTGTGCAAGCCATTGGTAAAATCTGTCCTAATGTGACATGAGAGGATTCACTGTATAAATATATCAAATGTAAAAGAGTTTTCTGCCACGGCACTAACTTGTGAACAAGCCAGAGAACTCAGGGGAGAAATTCTATATCAATGTAATCCATATGGAAATGCTTTTGTGTATAATATATCCTTAAACAACATGAGTGAACTCCACTGGAGAAAAACACTATGTCTGGAATCACTGCACATAAGTAACCAGCAGACTCCAGCTTTTGTGTGCACAAGGAAGATCTGAATAGGAATAATCCCCAAACAGGAAATAAGACTGGATGTCTTTACTAGAAGTTTGAAGCCTCTTGAGGAGTACCAGATAATTCAACCTGGAAAAGCCATTTAGTGAAATACACTTGGGAAATCTTTTACTCATAGGGCAATTCGTACAGAATATGTGAGGATTCACACTCTAAATCACCATCAGTGTCATGAATGAAGGAAAATTTTCAGTGGTCACTCATTCCTTCATCAACATTAAAGTTCTCATAATGAGATACCCATCCTGATATTAAAATAGAAAAGCTTCACCTGGATTTCCCACCAGAAAAATCAGACTGGAAAAAATACTCTCTCCAGCAGCCTTTAACTGACTATTCATGTGATTATATAGAATTAAGCCCAATGGCTTGATCATTTAAAAATGACATAATGTAAAGTCATCTGGAAATGCTTCATGCAGAATTTTGTAAGTAATAATAAATGAGATTCTGCTCTTTATGCATACTTACAAATATGTAAGCACTAAGAGTTATTACTGAAAAATTTATTATGTTGCCTAGTTCGTAGATTTATTGTTGTTTTTTTTTTTTCTTTTGCTGTAAATATAATTACACAGGCTTTGGTGAATCATAAAATCACTGACCACCTACTCAAATATGTAGACTGTAAAATCATGTCTTATTACATAGCATTAATATATATACACACAGCAAGGATGAATACATTTGTGGAAAAATAAATACAACTAAATATAATGTTGCATAAATTAAATGCTTTTAAAATATGATTTAATATTGTCACAACACGTTAAAAAGAGTTAAAAATTAGTATTTTCACAAAAACAATTGTGACATTATTTGAGGATTATTGGGATATCTGCAAGAAAAATTCCCCAGAATCCAAAACCAGGTGTATTAGTCAGCTAAAGGTGTGCTGATGCAAAATACCAGAAATACATTGGCTTTTATAAATGGTATTTATTTGGGGTAGAAGCTTACAGTTACCAGACCATAAAGTGTAAGTTTCTTCCCTCACAAAAGTCTGTTGCCACAGGTTAGAGGAAGACAGCTGCTAATATTTACCAGAGTTCATGATTCTTGGGTTCCTTTCTTCCCAGGGATCTATTTCTCTTCCAGCTCATTGCCTCTGTTTCCTCCACAAGGTCAGCTGTAGAATATGAGGCTCACTAGACTTTGCCTCTCTCCACAAGGCAATCTGTGAACTGCTAGGTGAACAGCTCATCTATTTGCCTGGGGCCTTCTCACCTTCCTCCCAACCAAGCTCCTCTGTGTGCTTACTTCCCAGGACTCCAGCTCAAAAATTCCAGCATCAACACTCCAACTCTGTCCTTTGCCATGTTTTTATCTGTGAGTCCCTTCCCACCAAGGGGCAGGGACTCAATGCCTTACTGATGTGGCCCAATCAAAGCCCTAATCAATTTAATCATGCCCACAGGAACAGAACAGTTTAGAAATAGAAATAGCTATTTTTGGAATTCATAAATAATGCCAAACTGCTACACCAGGCCGTGGTTTTTTCCATATATTAATATTGTAATCCCAAAATGTTTTTGTGTATGACAGAGAGTTCACAGCAAATGAGTAAATGGAATAATATTACCGACATGGAGATGGTCCCATTTTCAGAATGCCTCATATGCTTATACTAATTTATTGAACCTCAAAACACTGATCCTTGGAGACCACTTTTGAAAGTCTTCCCATCACAGTTACACAGTTTATTTGGATATGAGGCCCTAAACAATTAATTTCTTAGAAGAAAAAAGAGATGCCCATACAGAATGTCCATTTTTTAAGGTAAATCTGCATGAATTTTTTCTTTGGAGAGGGCAGGAATTGCACCATGAATTGTGGCCTTTATTCCAATCAACTATTTTTACAACCTAGGTTTGTTGCAAGGGATCCAAGTTGTGCCTAAAGCCCCAGGTCATGGCTGTAACCTATTTGCCTGTTTGTGTATATGTGAGTAGCTGAGGAGAGGGGTCATGGCACCAATGTCATCCTTAAGTGAAAGGAAACTTAAAAATGTTTAGGCATAATTGACATAAATATATCATGTAGGGTTAGGGCAATCACTCTGAATCTCTTTGTTCACCCACTCATCAAACATTAATTTATTAACAAAAGTTTCTTGAGGGTTAAAATATTCTATACCTAGATTATTCTGGGGAATGAGTGGTAAATGGTTAATCATTTTATTTCTTAATAGTTAAAAAGCAAGCCATGAGAAATTACTGTTTGTGAGCTTGTGACTCATAAGTAAATCTTGTATCATAAATGCTTAGATTTCTTTCCCAGAAACTCTAAGAACAGTGTTCTGTGGACTGCTTGACGACCCTTAACATATCAATAACTCCCTTATGTAGTTGCTCTGGATATATAACTTTGGTCCTCCTGATAAAAATTGTAAATACCCATTCCTTTATTATCTGTCCTAAACACTGCATTTTGTGAGAATCATGCTCCCCCTTACATGCTCTCCCCTTCTGCATGTAGACATGCACTATAAAAGAGCCCTCTGGTTTTGTGAGTGTGGACTTCGAACCTTGGAAGTGCTGTCTCTCCTCCTGCCACTGAGGACAAGGATTAGGCCATAAGCAGCACCGGAACTATCATCTTTCCTTCTACCACTGAGAACAAGCCCCACATAAGCCCCCTAATAAATGCTTACTTTCTCACCAAGCTGGACTTTTCTGAGTCTTTCTTGGGTCTGACATAGCCCTCTAAGTTTGGTGAAAAGTTGTCATTTTACACAGCTCCTCACTATATTCTGAAATCCAAAACAGGAATTTACCATTACTTCAATACAATAATCACATTATCAGATGCCTTCAACTTTAACCCACTGTTCCAACCATCCCAAACATTCTCAATAGTATTTTTCCATTGTCTTTCAGGCTAGAGCTCTTTATAAGATGTTCCCTCACTTTCACATCTTTAGCCAACTTAAGGAGCTTGGGTGATCCCAACGTGGGTCTGCCCAATGTTTCTTCTTGAGTAGACTCAGGCCCTGCATTCCTAGCAGAAATACCACAGCCTGAATCTGTTCTTTGCTCTGAGCCACCCATTGGAGGGACTGGAGAACCACCCATCTCCTCTCTTGGTGATATGAACTTGATAACCAG
Source organism: Tolypeutes matacus (assembly GCA_026826555.1). Lineage (NCBI taxonomy): Eukaryota > Metazoa > Chordata > Mammalia > Cingulata > Chlamyphoridae > Tolypeutes > Tolypeutes matacus. The sequence goes on along the minus strand of JAKSZT010052237.1, from coordinate 1,651,760 downwards.
ATGAAACATCTGTTAAGTTCCTCCACCCAGAAAAACATGTTTTTGATTTGTAGTGGATGTCATTTTATGATGGCACATTCTAATATTATACCAATATTGTGGTCCCCATCTAACCTCCACCCACAGTATTAGTATCCGTTGATCCACTCCACCCCATTTGCCTAAAATTCATTCTGCTCTCAGTTTCCAAGAAAACAGCCTTTCTTGTCTTAGGGATTTGTATATATTTCCATTAAGCCAATTCATATTCTAAACAAATTTTCTAAGACTTTACCCAGCCAAATCCTTATGGTTTCACTTAACACCTCTAGTTTTTCCAAGAAGTTTTTTCATGTCCACAAATGAAGTCCTTTGGTATTATGTACACAAGTTAACCTTGTCATTTTACTTTAAGTTATCTCCTGGAAACTAAACTTAAACTCCATTAGGCAAATAATAATTGTTTTATTTCCTTGTCTATTCCAGATCACTGGCACAGACCTGGCTCGAAATGATCATCACTATCCTCTAGAAAGTTGTAGAATAACCAGAAGAGAAAGGCAAAGGACAATATAATAATATGAGTTACATAAGTGTGGCAAAAATATAATACCTGATTACCTAAAAATACGCTACATCTTTTTTTTCCAGAGCAGTGAATTTTTAATAGAAAATAAAAGAAGGCAAAGAATGTTCCTAAGAATATTTTCTTATTATCTAAGTTGTCTAATTTGACAATTTTCTTTTAATTTCTTAAAATCCTTTTTAATCTGTAAGGTTGGTGGTAATGTCACCACTTTTATTAATGATTTTAGTAAATTTAGTAATTTATCCTTTATTCTTAATCAGCTAGCTATAAGTTTTTCAATTTTGTTGAAATTTTTCAAAGAACCAACTTTTGATTTTGTTGGTTCAATCCCCTATTTCATACTTCAATATAATAGTTATGATTTCCTTTCTTCTTGTTGGCTTGATTTAATTTTGCTCTTATTTTACAGTTTCTTAAGGTGTAAAATTAAATTATGGATTTGAGATTGTCCTTTTTTTAATGCAGGCTATCATGCCCATACATTTCTCTATTAGCAATGTTTCCTTTCTGGGCTATAAGGGCTTTTTTATTTTACTATTTCATAATTTTCTTTTTCTTTTTTCACAGAACTATACAGGTTAAATATCTTGTTTATAATGTCTGCAGGCTATTTTTAATTTTATCACTGTATACCACAATATTTAACTGTATTTTTATTGATTTTTATTTAGCTTCTTTATAAATCCTCAGTGTTATAAATAACAGTGTGATAAACATTCCTTTTCATAATTTTGTATAGATACTGAATACAGTTATTTAAAGTGATTCCCTACTGCAATTCTTATTTCCAGTTCCTTATTTAATTTAGGTCTTTATTTCTTTAATAATATGTTGTATATTCATTTCTCTTTATCTCCAAGTATTTTCTAATGTCCCTTATTTTTTTCTGTTACTTTCATTAATTATTTAAGAGTGTGTTGTTTAATTTGCACTTATTTGTAAATTTTCCAATTTCTATTTCGTTATTGTTTTTAGTTTCATTCCATTTTGGTCAACAAAGATACTTACAACATCAGTGTTTTTAGAAATGCTATGTGGAAACATATGGTTTAACTTGGGAATGTTTCAAGTGTAATTGTGTATGTTTTGCTGGGTCTAGTTGGTTCATAGTTTTGACAAGTCCTGTATTCCCGCATTGATCTTGGCTAGTTTTTCTAACCATTTATGAAAGTGTGTAATTGATGTCTTCAACTATTTTTGTAGTACAATTTCTCCCATCAATATAGTCATATATTTTGGTGTTGGATATATGTTTATAATTATGATATCTTCTTGATAGATTGATCTTATTATAGATATATAATTCTTTGTTCTTATACCAATATCTGTCTTAAGTTTGTTTGATTTTGCCATAGCCAGCCCAGCTTTCTTTTGATTAGTATTTGCATGCAATATTGCTAAAAATTCCCTATTCTTCCACTGTCAACCTATTTGCACCTTTGTATCAAAAGTAAGAATCTTAGAGACAATAGTGTATACTCTCTTACCCATTATATCAATCTCTGTTAATTATTTAGAGTTTAAGCCATTTTCATTTAAAGTAATTGTTTATAAGGAAGGGCTTACATTGTCCATTTTGATAGTTTTATTGTATATGTAACATTTTTCCACAGTTGCTATATCATTTTATCTATTCATTTATCTATCATTTTCTAAATATTTGAGAGTATATTGATTACATCATGCAATACAATACATACAATATTTCAACGTACATGTTTTAGAAATGAGGCTACCCACTTATATAATTACCTTAAGTGCATTTAGGAAGTTGCAGAATTTTAATATTGATATAAAGCTTACAGTTTGTATTCCAGTTTTTTCGTACACCCCACTAATATCCTTTGAAGTCTTTTCTCCTCCATTGTTAGATCCTGTCCATGTAGGATCATGTTTGCATTTAAATGTCACTGACTCTTCAGATGCAATTTCCTTTTAATTGTGGAAACATGTATATAGCATAAACTTTCCCATCTCAACCACTCCCAAACTTACTTTTCAGTGGAAATAATGATATTTACAATATTGTGCTACCCTCACACCATTCATTTCCAGAATTTATCATCACCCTAAACAGAAACCATAAACCCAGAATGCATTAGCCCCTTATACCCCTCCTATCTTCATCCCTGGTAACCTATACTCTACTTTCTCTCCCTATGAGTTTTCATACTCTATTTTATATAAGTAGAATCACTTCTCAGTTATCTCTCCATGCCTAACTTTATTAGTCATCCAAAGGGGTGCTCATGCAAAATTCCAGAAATGGGTTGGTTTTTACAAAGGGTATTTATTTGGGGTAGAAGCTTATAGTCACAAGGCCCTAAAGCATAAGTTACTTCCCTCACCAAAGTCTGTTGCTATGTGTTCATGAAAGATGGAGGGTGATGTCTGTGAGGATTCAGTATTCCTCCTCTTCCTAAGGCTCCATGGTCCCAGCTTCTTCCAATCTCAGCCAAGTCTTGTCTCTCTCCCAGAGTTCATTTCTCTCTGGGCTCAACTGCTCTCCTGTCTCCACAAGGCCCTGTGTAAACTGTCAGGCAAAAAGTTCGTCTGTCTAATGGAGCCTTCTCTGTATGCTTACTTCCGATACTCCAGAATCAAACTCTACTCTGCCTTGTCATTTTCTCTGTGAGTCCCCACCAAGGGAGTGGGAACTTGATGTCCTAATGATGTGGCCCAATCAAAACCCTAGTCTTAATTTAATCAAGTAAAAGTGAAACCTCAATCCAATTTGATCTAATATGCTAAGAGGAACAGACCAATTCACAAACATAATCCAATATCCATTTTTGGAATTCATAAAATATATCAAACTGCTAAACGGACTTAATTCATTCAACATGATATTTTCAAGGTTCATCAATGTAGCAGCATATATCAGAACTTCATTCTTTTTAAAAAATATTTTATTGTGTATATATACCATGTTTTATTTATCCATTTCCTAGTAATGGGCTTTTAGGATGCTTTCATCATTTAGCTATTGTCTTCATAATGCTTCTATGAAAACTGGTGCACAAATGTCTGAGCCCTTGTTTTTAGTACATTTTGGTACATCTAGAAGTGGGATTGTGAGGTGATGTGGTAGTTCTAAGTTTAACTTTTTAGGGAACTACTAAACTCTTTTCCATGGCAGCTATCCCATTTTACATTCTCACCCACAATGTTTGAGGGTTCCTATTTCTCAGCATCCTTGCTAGGACCTAATATTTTCCATTCTAAAAATAATAACCATGTTTATTGGAGTGAAGTCATATCTCATTGTGGTTCTGACTTCATTGCCCTAATGAATTTGATAATTGGCTTTTACATAGGTACAAATATGGCTGTAAGTATATTGATTGAGATTGTATTGTGTCTATAAATTGCTTTGGATGTAAATAACATCTTAATATTTTTCTTCCAATCTATGAAGAGAGATGTCCTGTTTATCTTCTTTTTATAAAGAAGATACTGGGGATTGAACCCAGAACATCATACAGGGGAAGCAGGTGCTCAACCCCTGAGCTACATCTGCTCCACACTATCTGAAATTATATATTGATCTAATTGTCTCCCCCTCTAGAATGTAAATTCGGGAAGAGCAAGGACTTTGTTTCCTTGACCTCTACTGTATTCCTGGTCCTGGCACACAATAGATACAGACTAATTGAAGGAATTGTCTAAATACTAAAATATAATACTTTTAACCAACCTGGAAGGCTATATCTAAGCCAGCCTAGACTGAAGGATAGGGTAGGTTGGTGGCAATGAAGATGGGGAAATGTTGGATTCCTCTAGGTTCTTGGCTATGTTGCATAAATGAATTTAAGAACATTTCAACTTAGTTATGCCAGTAAAAAGAATTTATTTGGTAAATGGGGGAAAGAACAGAGCTTGTTGAGGAATGGGAGAGAAAGATGGAAATACACACCAAGATTTGGTGAGGGCTCTTCTAGGCAGAGAGAGCCCTGCTTATTTTAGGTTTAATTCAATTTCTTTCAGCAATGTTTTTTAGTGTGTTGTGTACAACTCCTTTACATCTTTGGTTAAATTTATTCATAATGAATTGATTCTTTCTGTTGCTATAGTAAATGGAATATTGTTCTTGCTTTCCTGTCCAGATTGTTCTTTACTAGTGTGTATAACTGCTGCTCAAGTTTGTGTAATCTTATACACCCCCACTTTGATCAATTCATTGCTTTTCTCTAAAAGTTTTTTTGTGTGTGTGAAATTTGCATGATTTTCTCTATATTGGATCATGTCATCTGCAAATAAGGAAAGTTTTACTTCTTCCTTTCCAATTTGGATAGCTTTTATTTCAAATTCATACATAATTACCCTGGCTAGAACTTCCAATACAGGACTGAATAACAGTGGTGACATCCTTGTCTTGTTCCTGACCTAATGGGGAAACTTTTCAGTCTTACAGCATTGAATATGACATTAGGTATGGCTTTTCTTATATGCATTTCAGTATGTTGAAGTTTCCTTCTGTTCCTAGTTTTCTAAGTGTTTTATCAAAAAGAGGGAAAACAGGTGTAAAATGGGGGCATTTTCAGGACTTGGGAATTGTCCTGAATGACATTGCAATGACAGATGCAGGCCATTATATATCTTGCCACAACCTACAGAATTGGGTGGAAGAGAGTGTAAGCTACAATGTAAACTTTGATCCACACTTAGTGGCAATGCTCCAAAATGTGTTTATCAATTGCAATGAATGTACCTCGCTAAAGAAGAATGTTGTTAATGTGGGAGGTGTGCAGAGTAGGTCATATGGGAAACTCCTATATATTTTATGTGACATTTGTGTAATCTAAGTATCTTTTAAAAAATAATTTTTAAAAAATTAAAAAAGTGTTGATATGGATTTTATCAAATACCCTTTCAACATCAATTGAGGTAATCATATTTTTTCCAGATTTCTGTTAATTTAGTGTATTAAATTAATTGATTTTCTTATGTTGAATGACTCCGGTATACCTGGGATAGAATCCCAATTGATCAATGTGTATAACTCTTTAAATGTGCTGTTTGATTCAGTTTGTTTGTTGAAAGTTTTTGCATCTATAGCCCTAAGAGATATTTGTAATTTTCTGTTCTTGTGGTATATTGCATTATCTGGCTTTGGTATTAGGATGTTGATCTCAGATTGAGTTAGGGAATATACACTCAAATATTTTGGATGTCCTTGATGCATACCATAAAGTTTGCTATGTTCTATTTTCTTTTTCATTTGCCTCAAGATATATCTATTTCCTTTATGACTTCTTCTTTGTACTATTCATTTTTTAAGGATATGTGGTTTATTTTCACATATTTTGAATTTTCTAGTGCCTTTTTATTTTTGATTTCTAGCTTCATTCCATTGTGGTTATAGAAGATAATTGTACAATTTCAAAATTTTTAATTCACTGAAACTTGTGGTCTATCCTGGATAATGATCATGTGCAATAGAGTAGCATATTCTCCTGTTGGCTGAATTGTTCTACTCATATCTGTTTGGACTAGGTGGTTTATAATATCATTCAAGTGTTCTATGTATTTACTGACATTGTGTGTAGATATTTTATCCATTATTGAATGTGTTGTATTGAAGTCTCCTACCATTATTATACGTCTCCCTTCAAAATTTTCAATGCTTGCTTCATATATTTTGTTAGGTTTTGTTTTAGTTTGCTAAAGGTTGCCAAGGCAATATATCAGAAATGGGTTGGCTTTTACAATGGGGATTTGTTAACTTATAGTTATGAGGTTGCGAAACATGTCCAAATTAGGCATTACTTCCTCCATGAATATTGGCTGCTGGTGATCCTGGACTCCTGTCATGTGGAAGGCACAATGACAGCAACTGTTTTTCCCTGCCTTCTCCTCCATGCTTCATTGCTTTCAGCTTCTGGCTACTCCATTTATGACTTTCTCTCTGAATGTAAGTAGGTTCCTCTCTCTGTGTCTCTGCACTCTGCTGATTCCAGCCTCTGGCCTTCAGGACCATCTCTCTCAGGCTTTGTGTGTTTGTAGGCTTTTTTTCTATGTTTATTCATCCACTTATAAAGGATTCCTGGTAAAAGATTAAAATCCACCCAAGGTTACACCTTACTTAAATAGTTTAACCAAGCAGTCCCACCTACAGTAAATTCACACCTTCAGAAACAAACCAGTTCAAGAATATGATTTTCTGGGATATATACAGTCAAACTACCATTGATTCATATATTTATAATTACTATATTTTCTTGTTCAATTGATTCCTTATAAGTACATACTATTGTTCTGGTGCTACTAATCATTTTTTACTTAAAGTTTATCTTACCTGATATTAATATAGGTACTCCAACTCTCTTTTGGTTACTGTTTACATGGAATATTTTTCCAACCTTTTCACTTTCAACTTCCTTGTGTTTTGAATTAAGATGAATATTTTATAAAGATAATAAGGGTTATGATTTTTATCCATTCTGCTAATCTCTGCATTTTGAATGGAGATTTTAAAACATTTATAATTAAGAGATTACTGAATGCAGTAATTTTTTTCTCCCATTTTTCTATTTGTTTTAAGTCATACCTTTTTTGACTCTCATTTCTTTTACTGTGTCTATTATTATATTTATTTGACTTTCTATAATGTACAATGTTGAGTCTCTTCTCATTTCCTTATGTACCTATTTTTCAGATATTTTATTTAAGATTACCATGGGGCTTAAATTTATTATTTCAAATCTGTAACTATCATGTTTGAATTTTTCCAATTTAAATTCTGTAACACATACGCTATTCCTAACCTCTATGTCAACCAACTTTTGTTGTTCTTGTTAAATTATATATTTATATATTTATCCCAGAGAACCCTAGATTTAACATTCCTTTTTATGCACCTAAACTTTATGAACTCTAGGAAGTGAAAATTGGAGTTCCCAAAAATAAAATAGAATATTATTGTTGTATATAATTACCAATATGGTTTCCATACCAGTGATCTTTATTTCTTTTTTTTTTAAAGAGAAGTTGTGTGTTTACAGAACAATCATGCATTAAATATAGGATTCACATAAACCACCCCACCACCAAAACCTTGCATTGTTGTGGAACATTTGTTACAATTGATGATAGTACATTTTTCTAATTGTGCTACTTGCGCATGTGTTGTACTTATCTTAATTTTTTACTTTTTAAAAAATAAGTTTTATATTACATAAATGTTACATAAAAATATAGGGGATTCCCATATACCCACTCCCTCCCCCTCCCACACTTTCCCACATAAACAATAACTTTCATTAGTGTGGTATATTTGTTACAATTAATGAACACATGTGAAAACATTGTACTAACCAAGGACTATAGTTGAAATTGTAGTGTCCACTTTGCCTTGCACAATTTCATAGGTTTTGAAAAAATGTATAATGGCCTGTATCCATCATTGTAGTGTCATGCAGGACAATTCCAATATCCCCAAAATGCTCCCATGTTGCACCTATTCTTCTCTCTCCCCATCCCCTCAGAACCTCTGGGGGCCACTGCCTTCATATCAATGACAAGATTTCTTGATGCTAGAATAATAATAAGTCTATTTTATTCCATAGTTACTTTCCGCCTTATGTTTGTTCATTCCTCAATCTTGAGGATTTGGGGATGGTGATGCCATCCTGCCTCTGATTGAGCAGGGCCTTAGCTTTCATGAGGCGGTTGGATGATGCTGTATTACTTGCAGTTGCAGACACTCTCCACTTCCTGGGATGGGTGATGTCCACCATCATCCTTTTGTTAGCTGTCCTGGGTGGGTCTGATGAACTGGAGGGTAGGTGTTGTGATTCTGATGAGATATTCTGCTTTGTGAACAGACCAAAGATTTAAGATTTAAATATAGTGTTAATTATAGGTTCAAATAAAAGGGGAAGAAGACCCAAGTGTAGGGAAATTATAAATGAGTCTAATTTTGTTACACTGGGGAATATATATTACAAAGTAAGACCCATTGACAGGGTACCAAATTCCTGAGATTGTCTGTTCTGCCTATAATGTCAAGATATCCCTAGAGCCCTCAGAAGCCCACTGCTTGTGGCAGTGTTTACTGTGGCAGTCAATGAGATCTTGCTGAGATGTGTATAGGCATAACCTCTGGAATAACCTTCTGACTCACTCTGAAATCTCTTAGCCATAAAATCTCATTTTTATTTAATATTTTCTCCTTTTTGTCAAGGTCTTTTTCCAGATTCATCACTAGTCAGTGCTTGGTAATAATCCCATGGTGCCAAGGAGGCTTCTCCCTTGGAGCCAAGTCTCATGCCAAGGGGAAGGTAGTGTGTTTATATGCTGATTTTCACTTAGAGAGATGCCACATTTGAGTAACAAGGAGGCTTTCAGGAGGTAGCTCTTAGAAAATATATAACACTTTATTTCTTTAAGCCTCTTTGATCCACTGGCTAATATCCTTTCTTTTATTCTCAATAATGCCCTTTAGCTTTCACTGTAGTTCAAATCTAGCAATGGTACCCTACCACAGTTTTTGATTATCTGGGAATATTAATCCCATCTTAATTTTTGGAAGACTGTCTCCTGAGATATAAAATTATTGGTTGGCATTTATTTTCTTTCAGCACTTCAAATATTTTATCCCACTGACTTTTTCCAAGGTTTCTGATGATAAATTGGAACTTAATCTTATTTGGAATCCCTTGTATATAAAACATTGCTTTTATCTTGCAGCTTTCAGAACTATGTCCTTGTCCTTGACATTCAACAGTTTGACTACTTTATTAGTTAGGGTACTCTAGGGAAACGGAATTGACAGGAGATATCTTTAAATATTATGAGATTTTATAAAATAGTCTCATGTGACCATGGGGATGCACAAGTTGAAATTCTTAGGGCAGGCTGTGAACAAGGGTCTCTGATGAAAGTCCTTAATGAATTCCCTAGAGACACTGGCTATCTGAAGTAGTGATGGGAATACTTTCTATGAATGTTGAAATCACTTCCCCTTTTAAGGTCTTCAATTGTTTGGATGAGACATTACTCATTGCTGATGGCAAACTCTTAGTTGATTGTAGATGTGACCAGCCATCTATGCAATCAGCTCAGTGATGTTTAAAGTCCATGAAATGCCTGTGTATTAAGGTAAGACCAGTGCTTCCTTGACCAGACAACAGAGCACCATTACCTGGCTGAGTTGACACATTAGCCTAACCATCACATCTTCCATGTGTCTGAGTGTGGTTCTCTTTGAATTTATCCTGTTTGTGGTTTGTTAGACTTCTGGAATGTGTATATTCACTTTCATTTTTATAATTGGGGTGGTTTCTGCCATTATTTCTTCAAATACTCCTTCTGCTTCTTTCTTTCTTCTCCTTCAGGGACTCCCATAATCTGTATATTCACACCTTGGTTGTGTCCCATATGTCTGCTAGGCTGTGTTCAACTTGTCATTCTTTTTACTTTCTCCTCATCAGCCTGAACAATTTCAGTTGTCTTATGTTTTAAGTTCATTGACTTCTTTAGCTCTAATCTGCTGATGAAACCATGTAGGAATTTTTTATTTCATTTATTTTGGTCTTCAACTCAAGTATTTGTGTTTGTATTTTTGCTTATTAAAAATTCTCTCTTTTAATATTCCCATTCTGTTCAATCATTATTTTCCTGAGATTCTTTAGTTTTTTCTCTGTGTTTTCCATTAGCTTTATGAGTATATAGATCATTTTATTTTTTTCAGGTTGTAGCTGGTATGTCCAAAATCTCAAATTCTTCATTGATGGTTTCTGAAACTTTATCTTATTCCTTGAGATGAGCTGTAAATTCTTGTTTCTTTGATTAGCTTTTAATCTTTTGTTACACAATGTGCATTTTAATATTTTAATTGGTTAAATCTTGGATTTAGTCTCTGAGTTGTCTGCTCCTTAATTTTTTATACAAGTAGTGATGTGAGAGATTTCCTTGAGTTTCAGATGCTAATAAAAACAAGCAAACCAAAGCAAATATCATCTTTTACAGTCCTTGAAAATCAGCTCTATATTGTTTTCAGCTCTCCTTCAGAGTTTAGCCCTCCTTCCTATTAAAGAAGCCTGAAGTGAAAGCATAGGCTCCTCTCAGTCTTTTCTGACCCTGAACCTTTTCCTGGTTATGTGCTCATGGCCTTTGGAATCCCCCCATTCATAGAAATGACCCATCTACTCCCTATGGAATAGACTTTCACTCATCCATGGTGCTTTATTATATGTGTTGAAGTAGGTAATCCAATGTTTCAGTACTCTGATTTGATTGTCTATTACCTGGTTTTAGCTAGGCATAACCTGCTTCTGCCTGCTTCTGGGAGACATGCCCAGGATAATTGTCCTAGTATAGTTCTTTTTAAATGTAAGCAATTAAACCTAGAAGCTTCCCTCTGAACACTGCCTTTACAGCATTTCTTAAGTTTTGATATGTTGTGTTTTCATTTTCTATCTCAAGATATTTCATAATTTACCTTGTGATTTTTTTTTAATTCATTCTTTAAGATTGAATTGTAGACATTCTATATATCTTTGTATTTCCAGTCTCTATTATTGATTTCCAGTTTCATTCTGTTTTGTTTGGAGAAGATAATTTGACTGGTTTCAATCTTTCAAATTTATTGAGATACTTTTTGTGCCCTAACATGTGGTCTGTCTTTGGGAATAATCCATGTGCACTTGTGAGGAATATATGTTCTGTTATTAAATGAACTGCGGTATTTATGCCAGTTAGTTTAATTGTTTCATAGTTTTGTTCAGTTCCTTTATTTCCTTATTGGTCTTTTGTCAGAATATTATAGACATGATTGAAATGATTTATACCAGTCTCCTGTTATTAATGTAGAACCATTAATTTTTCCCTTTAAGTCTGTTATTGTTGCTTCATATATATTTCAGCTCTGGTATTATGTGTATATGTTTTAATAATCATTATATCTTCTTGATTAATTGACACCATTTTCAATATTAATGTCCTTCCATTTTCTTTTTAGCAACATTTCACTTTAAGTCTATTTTGACTTATAATAACTTAACCATTTCTATTCAATTTTGGTTAATATTTGAGTGGTATATTTCCCCCTCCTTTTACTTTCAACCTTCTTGTTTCTTTGTATTTAAGTAGGGTCTCTTGTAAAGAGTAGACACACACATATACACATGTATATCTAAAATTGTAAATATATATATATATATATATATATATATATATATATATATACACACACACACTTATTTTCCATTCTTCCATGCTCTGCCTTTTGACTGATTCATTTGTCAGTTTTATTTAAATAGCTACGGATAATACATGAGTTACTTTTTTTGTTCTAAGCTTTTCACCATTTATGCCTTCAGTTATTCCATTACTATATACTTTTACATTTAGGTGATCTGTCATAGTGACCCTTTTAGTATATTCATCATTTCCTTTTTTCCATAGTCTTCTGTCATTTTTTTGGTTATTATGTGGCTGATTTGATCAACCCAATGATTTTATCAGTGGATCAGTATTTAACCTCCTAAATCTATAACAATCTTATTGATTTGGTACAAACAACTTCAAAAACACACATAGAACAAACTATGTTCCTATAAACCTTCATTCCCATTCTTTATGTAGTTCTTGGCACAAATTACATCTTATACTTTATGGATCCAACACCATAGATTTGTTTGAACCCAGCTCCTGAAGTGAAAACAACCTCTCTTCCTGATCCTCCTTTTTAAAAGATACTTAGATTACATAAATGTTACACAAAAAAATATAGGGATTCCCATATGCCCCACTCCCCACACCTACCACACACTCCCACATAAACATCCTTCATTAGTGTGGCAGCATTCATTGCAATTGATATACACATTCTGGGGCTTTGCCATTAAGCATGGACCATAGTTCACATTGTAGTTTACACTCTCTCCCACACAGTTCTGTATGTTATGTGATGATATAAATTGGCCTATATCTGTTGCTGCAATGTCACTCAGGATGATTCCCAAGCCCCACTGGGCCCTACTTTGGAGTTTGTGTTCCTGATCCTTTTCACACACTGCATATCTCAATGTCTACACTCTTTTACCCCAGGCATCTATTACCGAATTGCTCTTCCATATTGCTCTGTGATGTTAAAACTGAAAGGAGCCCTGATTCAGAAATTCAGGCTGCCACCAGAAAGATTATCAGAGATTCTTGCATGCAGTATGTGCACGATGGTTACATTGCTCTGCCCAGAACTGGAATATGGGGTCTGCATTAGGAACATGAACATGGGGTAGCTCCTTAATGAGATGGTGAGGGATGTGGGAAGTATCTACAAATGCCCCATTAGCTTTTGATACCATTTTTAACTTGTCTTTTTCTAATTTGGCACTTTCCCTTTTACTGCAAATCTTTAGCAGTTTTCTCAAACTTTAAGAAAGAAGGTTGTGTCAGTTTTGCTTATTGTTCAAAACTCCCATCAGAGACAATACAGGAATTTCTCACTATGCCGTCTGGTGACATGCTACTGTTCTTTTTATACAGTATGATTTATATGCATAAAATTCAACCTTTGGTGTACTGTTACATTTGTTTGAAAAAGTGCACAGTTGTGCAACAACAACCACATTCAAGGTATATGTCACCAAAATAGTCCCTTTGTACTCCTTTGCAGTCAATACTTCCTCCCTTCCTAAACACTAGGAAGCACTGAGATGTTTTCTGTTCCTGTGTTTTTCCTTTTCCAGAATTTCAAACAAATGGAGTCATATAATATGTAGTCTTTGGAGTCTGTCTTTTCCCTTACTATAACTCATTTAAGAGTCATTTGTGTTGTGTGTATCTTTATTTCCTTCTTTTCCATTGTCTAGTGGATTTCCAGTATCCTGTTGCATCACAGTTTCTTTATCCATTTAATAGTAGAAGAATTCTTGGATCATTTGTAATTTTTGTTGATTATGATTAAAGATGCTACAATCATTTGTATACAGGTTTTCCATGAATGAAGTTTTGAATATCCCCAAGGTAAATTCATAGGTGTTGAATTGCTGGGTTATATGGTAAGTATGTTTTTACTTTTTAAGAAAACACAGTTTTTTGAAAAAGAGCTGTAATATCTTACAGTCTCTCACCATCAATGTGTCTGAAATTTCCATTTGCTCCAGAAGAAATTTCCAGATTTATTCTCCATTACTTGGTATTGTTCATTTGAGTTTTTTTTTTTAAATTACCATTTTAATAGGCCTTTTGTGTTATCTACTTGAACTTTTAGTTTACATGAACTGAAGACTAATGTTAAACGCCTTTCATATCATTATTTTCTCTACCGTTATGTGTCTATTCAAGCATATTGCCTGAATTTTTTAAAAATGAGGTTCTGTTTTTTTTACTTGTGATTTTTTAATGCTTTATTTTGTGTTCATGTATATTATTGGATGTAAAATGTGCAAATATTTTCATCAGTCTGGGATTGTGTTCTTACTGTCCTAGCATTGTCTTTCTAAGAGTAAAAAGTACATTTTGATCCATACAAAATGTTCACCTCATTCTTTTGTGGTCATGATTTTGATGTTTTATGAAAGAAATAATAATCAGACATACATTCACACAGGTTTTTATACAGATTTACTAAGACAGATTCAATACCATAAAGTTCACTCTTTTAACTTATAGAATTCAGTGCTTATTATATTCAGGGTTATATGCAAAACTCTAATCTATTTTACATCATTTTTATCTTGATAAAAAAACACCTTAACCTTTCCTATCGCCCCCTCTCTTCCCACTACCTTATAATCCTAAGGAACCACTAATCCACTTTCTGTATCTATAGATTTTCCTATGCTGGTCTATCATATTAATTGAATCTTTAAATACATCTTCGTTTCTGTTCACAGGTAAAGTTTTTATGGCTTATCCAAGTTGAAGCATATATTAGCACTTCTTTCATTCATTTTTTTTCTTGCTTAATCTTTTAATTTTTAAAGAAGTTTTATATTACATAAATGTTACATAAAAAATATAGGGGAGTCCCATATACCCCAATCCCTCCCCTCCCACACTTTCCCACATTAAAATCTTTCATTAGTGTGGTATCTTTGTTACAGTTGATGAACTCATGTTGAAACATATCCATGGACTATATTTTACATTGTAGTTTACATTTTGCTCCCCCACAATTTTACAGGTTTTGACAAAATGTATAATGGCCTGTATCCATCATTGCAATGTCATTCATGATATTTCCAGTGTAAATGCTCCCATGTTACACCCATTTTTCCCTCTCCATCCCCTTAGAATCTCTGGTGGCCACTGCCTTTATGTCAATAATACAAATTCTTCCATTGCTAGAATAATCATAAGTCTACTTTAGTCTATACTTGCATCCGCCCTTACATTTGTTCATTCCTCAATCTTGAGGATTTGGGGATGGTGATGCCCATTCTGTTTCTGATTGAGAGGGGGCTTAGATCCCAGGGGACAGATGGATGGAACTGTCTTGCTTGCAGTTGTAGATATCATTTTGGGGGGATGGGAGTTGTCCATCATCATCCTTTTGTTAGTTGTCTTGGGTGAGCACAGTGAACTGTTGTGTAGGTGTTGCACCTCTGTTGAGACTCAGGGCTCAAACAGCATATGGAAGGACTGAAGATTTAAGTCTCTGGGATATATTTAACAAGTATAGTGCTAATTATAGGTTCAAGGGGCAGAAGAACCATGTTTAGGGAAATTATAAAGGAATCTAACTCAGTTAGGCTGCAGAGCATTTATTCCAAAATAAGGCCCATTGAAAAAGGTGCCAAATTCCTGAGAATGTCTGCCCTGACTATAATGTCTATATGTCTCTAAACACCTCAGCAGCCCTGCTGGGTTGACTGCCCAGTAAACATAGCACTGTTTACTATGGCAGTCAGTGAGATCCTGCCAAGCATAATCTAATAACCTTCTGACTCACTTTGATTTCACTTTGAAATCTCTTAGCCATAAAAACTAATTTGTATTTAATATGTCCCTCATTTGGTCAAAGTCTTTTTCCAAATGAGTCACTAGTCGGTGCTTGGGAATAATCTGTTGGTGCCAGGGAGGCTCATCACTGGGAGACATGACTCATGCTGGGGAGTCAGGGAAGGTAAATTGCTGAGTTTGGCTTAGAAAGAGGGCAAGTTTGAGCAAAAGGAGGCTTTTTGGAGGTAACTCTTAGGCAATATATAATACAAGGCTAAATTTCAGTTTCACGAGAAAAAGTTCATAAGTATGACAATTGGCATCAAGGGTCTAGTGTAATGGTCTATCCTCCTTCACTAGGCACTGCCCATGTAACTGGGGTTCATTCATTCTTATGGGCTGAATAATATTCCATTGTGTTGCTCTACTAAAGTTTTTTATTAATTGTTTTGGAAAAATTATAGGCTAACTGAAATATTATACATAAAATATATAAAACACAGAATTCCAATAAGACACCCTATTATTATTTTTTTTTTTTTTTTACTTTCAGAGATTTATTAAGTGAAGAATAATCAGGGAATTATTTAAAATAAGCTCAAGGATCTATGACTATTGTGAAAAAGAAATATTAATTCCTATATATAAGATTAAAGTTTTTTTCCAAGCATATTAATCCATATAGAAGTTTTGTTATTCATCAGGTTTAGAATTTGCACAAAATCCCAGTAATCCCAAATTCTGATTAATTAAGAGTAATATTAGCCATTTTGCTTTATGTGCAATTGTATATTGAGTATATTTCTTTTTTTTTTTTTTTTTCCTTTTTTTTTTTTT